>JAUIMM010000169.1:15000-105000 GCA_031769625.1 Taudactylus pleione
GATTGGACTAAATAGGAGGCGTTCGGAATTAGCGTATCTATATATTTCGTATCTCTTAAGAGGAAGCTATACATCTAAGCATAAACCAATCTGTGTTCTCGAATAATTTAATAATCTGTTCTTGTGTCGAGCTTTCACGAGTATTGATGTAGGGCTCCCACCTATTATAAAATTTTTCCACTTCTTTATTTATGTCAGGCAAGGTTGATAGTCTGTCATAATACATTAGTTGTAACATCTTTTGCTTAACTTCCCTAAGAGAGGGCGATGATCTACTAATCCAGTGTATTAATATTACTTTCTTCGCTATCGTGATTATACATATGAGTAATGGAAGGGTATTATTTTTATGAGGTCCTAAATCCCAGTTTTCAAAATTGGCACATATACAAGCCATTGAATTAGGTACCAACTTAAGTGCAAAAAAGGTATTTATCATTTGAGTAACTTTGTTCCAAAATTTCTTAATTATACCACATTCCCACATACAGTGGATAAAGGTAGCTTCCATCATATGGCATTTAGGGCAATTTCCAGATTCTACCATGTGCTTGCGCTGTGCTGGGGAGATATATGCCCTGTGAATCGTGCGTAAATTAACTTCTTGAAGGTATGATGATTGCAATTTTCTTAGTGTAAAGTCAATATGACCAGTTAAATCATCAAGGGATGATATAGTTGAAACATCCTTCCGCCAAGTATTATATAATGAGACCCACTGGACAGCAGAGTGATCATTTACTAAATGCTTATATAACATTTTTATTTTAAATGGAGCTTTACATATCAATTTGAACAACAATTGAAGGGGTGTAGATTCTCTATTATCTTCAACTATCAATGTGAGTGATCTGATGTAGTGTCTGGTTTGCAAATACATAAAGAAATTTTGTTTTGGCAATTTAAATTTCTGTTGTAATTCCATTAAAGATAGTAAAGAACCACCAGGATCGAAAACTTTGGAAATGTTAGACCTTTTTCCTTCCATTGAAGATAATTAGTATTAGACAAGGAAGGAGGGAAAGCTGGATAGCCCCATAAAGGGATATAATCGGTATGTTGAAACTGGCTTTTTAGTCTCTTGTTAATAGATATCCAAGAAAAGTAAGTGTCTTTAAAAAGTATATTGTTTAATATATGGGAAGGAATATCTTTAGATTTAGAGTGTAGCAACGCTGCAGAAGAATAAGGTGAAAATAATTCTACATCAATTTGTTTATCTGTGTAACTGCCTCTTTCTAATAACCAATAATTAATATATCGGAAAAATATCGAGAGAGAATAGCTTTTAAGATCTGGAAGACCAAGTCCACCCTTATCCCTAGTTGTAAACATTTTTGCTTTCGCTATTCTTGGGCGTTTACCTTGCCATATAAAATAAGTGAAAGTTTTGGTTAGGATTTTAATATCTTTTTGGGCAAGACTAATCGGTAGCATTTGCATTAGATAAAATATTTTTGGAAAAATTATAGTTTTTATAACTGCTAATCTGCCTAATAGAGATAAAGGTAAGGATTCCCAACTGTCTAATAAAGACTTAATTTTATTTATCATTGGAGTATAATTAGCAGTATACAGACTTTGTAGGTCTGAGGTAATATGAACTCCCAAATATTTAAGAGTAGTTGAAATCCCACTAAAAGATTTCAAAATGTTTTTGATCCACTAGTTGGCATTACTTCAGATTTGTCCAAATTCACCTTATATCCTGATATGTCCAAAAGATTGTATTATATCCATCACTTTTTGAAATTAAGTATGGAGATTTGTAATGAAGAGCAACAGATCATACGCAAAAAGTGCGATTTTAGATTACTTTACCAATCGATATTCCCTCTACCTGTTGGGATGCTCTCAAGGCTATAGCCAATGGTTCAATTGCTATAGGGAAGAGGAGTGGAGAGAGATGGCAACCTTGTCTTGTTCATCTTTGAATTTCAAATGGTGATTAAATATATCCATTACATGATACTTGTGAAAGTGGTTTTGTGTATAATGTTTTCAATATATTGATGAAAGACGCTGAGGAGCCAAATTTGCTCAAAGTTGAATAAAGATGTTTCCATATCACAAGGTCAAATGCCTTTCAGCATCAAAAGACACTACCATGCTAGGAGTGAGGCACTGAGAGGTATTAAGATGTTGCACATCTGCCAAGACCCTCCTGATATTTAGCACAGAATGTCATCCTGATATAAATCCTGATTGATCTGTATGTATGATTTGTGGAAGTATATTCTTTAATCGTTCTGCAAGAATTTTCGTTAGAATCTTAGTCAACATTAAGTAACGATATCGGCGTATAAGAACCCGAAAGTGATAAATCTTTCTTGGGTTTGGGAATAACTTTAATGATTGCAGAATTAAAGTAAGAAGGGATAGAGTTAGTAGTAATAATATGGTTATAAAAAGATACCAAATTATCTCCAATCTGTGATAGTAGGATTTTATAGAATTCAGTTGATAGACCATCAGGGCCAGGGGCTTTAGAGGGCTTCAGCTGCTGTACAACTCCAGTGACCTCCTTTAATGTAATAGGCTCCACTATAGTATTGGCTGAGTCTTTAGTAATCTGCGGAAACAGAAGATCATCCCAACCAGTAAATTCACTATCTCTAGATTCTAATGCGGTGGTACTATTCGAGTAAAGTGTAGCATAAAAAGTTCTCATCACTTCTGTGATTTCATTACTAGAGGTAGTCAGAGATCCAATTGCCATACGCAATGGGTGAAACTACCATTGGCTTCCTCTTTCCCTGTAATAGGTTAGTTAATAGTTTGACAGTCTTCTTGCCTAATTTATGGAACTTACAATTAATTAGAAACAGATATCTGTCTCCTTTTATTTTTCATATATTCATCAAAATGTGATTTGGCTTCATTATATATTAATTTAGATGAGAGTTGGATTAGATTTGTATATCTGGAATGCATTAGGGAGTTTACTCTGTACATCTGAGTATGCATTAGCAAGCTTTTTCTTTTCAGCTGAAATATAAGAGATAATATGTCCTCGTAGGACCGATTTTGCTGCTTGCCAAAATAGTGAAGGATTAGATTCTGCATGAGAGATATTATTTTGTTTATAATCCATCCAAGCCGAAACCAGCTTGTTTCGAAAAGAAATTGATTGTGAGAGATATGCAGGGAATCTCCAATGACGATATGGTCCTCTATCTGTTTTTGTCTGAATAGATATCCATACCAATGCATGATCAGATAATACTATAGATTCGATGTTTGTTTCCAAGACTTGTGGAAAGAGAGAACAAGATCGTAAAATATAGTCTATCTGTGACAATGTATGATGAGCAGCTGAAAGACAGGTTAAATCTTTTTCAGTAGGATTAACTGCTCTCCATACATCAACTAGCTGTAGTCTAGAAGCTAGCTCTGGAACTCCTAATTTAGTATAATGAAATTGAAGTGAATGCACTCTGTGATCGATCCAAAATTGCGGATGATATGAGATTAAAATCCCCATAAAGTATCAGTGGTTTTGAAGAATATACTAATAATTTAGTAAGTATGTTTCGAAAAAAAGATTTCTTATAAATATTTTTAGACAAATTTCAGCAATAATATAATGGCCTTCAGGATCTATTTCTACCGAAACTACTGATAAAGGAATAGATCTTTTGGTTAAGATAACTACACCCCTTGATTTAGAATTAAATGGAGCAGCTGCAATTAGTGTCCAATTTAGCATTTGCAGTTTCTTAGTCTCTTCTGCTGTCAGGTGAGTCTCCTGAAGACAAGCAATATCTATTTTCTTTGGAAAGATACATAAGAATTTTACGTCGCTTCACAGGTGAATTGATTCCTCCTACATTCAAAGTTACGATTTTTAGTGTCATGTTATCTCGTAGGTTATGAATCGGGGAGGAAAAAGCACAAGGGAAGGACATACATATAGACACAGACAGGGGATCAAAAAGGCATATTATATTCCAGAGGATTACTGAAATATTAGTTATTTCCTTAAACAACAATATGCTAAATAGCATTTGCATTAGTAATTCCAAAATCATAACTTTGGTTAACTAATAGGACTCAACAGAGCCCCGTGCTATAATTCACATAAATTCAAAATACATAAGAAAATTAATTCGAATATATGTCCCTAGTTTACTTTTAGAAATGTAGTAATTAGTAACAATATATGTAGCTTATAAATCAAATCTCGTAGTAATAAAGAATACGTGTTATTCTAATTACTTTCAGCTAGTTGTAGCAAAATATATGAATTAAGTAATCAGATTTTCATAACCTCCCTATTCAAACCATGTGAAACCGAATCTTTCACTATCGTTCAGAATAGACAAATTTGAATCTTGTTATTCCATAAAAGAATATTAATGTGTTTCAGAAGGAATGTCTGAGATATCTTGTGCATTAGCTTCCCTTTCCTCATCAAGATAAGCCATAGCGTCAGGAGGGTTGGTGAAATCCTTGTAGGTGGATCCTTCAAATAATCTTAGCCTAGCTGGGTAAATAAGAGCAAACTTGCGCTTGTCTGCAACCAGTCGGGAGCAAATTGGAGAAAATGCCTTTCTGGCTCTGGAAAGTTCTACCGAATAGTCCTGGAATATTAAAAGTTTCTATTTTCCCAAATTATAGGCATTGTTTTCTTCTTTGATGCTGCCCAAAACACTTGCTTATGTAGATAATTGAGGCATCGAAACAAAACAACTCTTGGACGAGATGCAGAAGAACTAGGATTATGACCTAGCCTATGGACTCTTTCTATAACTAAATCACGGCATTCATCTTCAATATCTAGTATCATTGGCAAAGTATTGCGAACAAAATATGATGATTCTGAACCTTTAATAGATTCCGGTAGTCCAACCATTTTAATATTGTTTCGACGGGACCTGTTTTCCAGGTCGTCTATTTTGTTCCACAGATGGTAGTTGTCTTGCTCTAATTTTTTAACTGTGTGTTTCAGTTGAGAAACATCTTGAAAGGTTTCACTCACTCTTTGTTCCGTCACAGTGACTCTGTGGCTTAGTTCTTTCAATTGCGAGGTAATATCGGAGACTGCCTGTGATAGAAGTGGGCCCATGGTCGCTTCTACCACATCATTGTAGGTAATAGGAGTGTCTGATATTGTACGATTTTGCTTGGATGATAGTGAATCTTGTGGAAGTTTTGCTTTTTTAGCTGCTGGTAAAGCAAGGTCAGCATTGCCTCCTGATGACATGGTCGTCTCAGCTCTCCGTTTCTCTTTTCTCTCAGCTGTTGTGGTTTCAGCGGGGTTGAGGTTTGGAAATATTTTTCCATAGAAATTGAATGAGCAATAAAGCTTTATATTCTTCCTTTTATTATTATTTATATTTATATTTGATCAAGATAAATGTAGTTGTAAATAGAATTGTGGTATAGCAGCGGGGCTCTGTAAGAAATAATTACCACATCTAAGCAAATCTCAAGTCACACTTAATGAGCAGAATATTAATACCACATGAATATTAAAGCAAGTAGTAATAGAGTGAGTATATGCTTTAGGGCCTGCCCAGCATTAACTCTAATATAAGTGAGTGATGTCTGTTTTCAATTATCCATTGGCAATGGGGGGGGGGGGGGGAATAAGTTGTTAATTCTTCTGATTCAGGATGTGTCCCCAGATGAAGGCTCTTCTAAAGCGTCTGATAGTGAGGTTTTGTTCCCAAAATGGTGGGCGTCTGTATTGGGAGCCACTGAGTATAATCATCAATAGTAATATTACTGCAGATCTAACCTCCAGACACCCCTTCCAACCAAGACACCCCCTTTTTGTACTCACAAGTCCCCGCTTCACGCGGTGACAGGCTGGGAAGAAAGTCGGCAGCACTGTGCACTCCCAAACAGCCGCGTTCGCTACAGCCGGAAATCGAGCCCACGGCTTCTGTCTCTGCACTAGGCCTCTACTGATCGCGGCAGTCAGGCATCGCGGGAAACTGAGCCAACAAGTCAGCGTCTTCCGGAGGATATCCCCAGCCGGGTACTAATAATCCACTGCTAGTTAGATGCATCCAAATCTCTGGCAGAGTTCCAATCACCAGGAGAGCTCAGAAGCGTGCGTCCAGTCGGGTTCACATCCAAGTCACGCCCCCCTGGAAGTTGATATTTTGAAAGAAAGAAAAATGGGCAAGCTTAAGGATCTCAGTGATTATCACAAGGGCCAAATTGGGATGGCTAGACGACTAGGTTAGAGAATCTCCAAAAAAGCATGTATTGCAAGGTGTTCCCAGTATGCAGCGGTTAGTACTTACCAAAGTGGTCCGAGGAAGGACAACTGGTGAACCAGCAACAGATTCATGGGCACCTAAGGTTCATTGTTGCTCATGGGAAATGAAGGCCAGCTCATCTTGATCCCACAGGAGAACTACTGTAGCACTAATGCTGGCTATTTTACAAAGGTGTCAGAACACACAGTGCATCACAGCTTGTTGCGTATAGGGCTGTGTAGCAGCAGACCAGTCAGTGCACATGCTGAACCTTGATCACAGCCAAACGCGCTTACAATGGGAACTGGACCATGGAGCAATGGAAGAAGGTGGCGTGGTCTGGTGAATCATGTTTTCTGTAACCTATTGTGGATTGCCAGGTGCGTGTGTGCCGTTTACCTGGGAAGAGATGACACCAGGATACACTATGGGAAGAAAAGCTGGTGGTGGCAGTGTGATGCTCTGGGCAATATTTTGCTAAGAAACTTTACCCCTTACCTAAACATTGTTGTAGACAAAATACACCCCTGCATGGCAACCATTTTCCCTGATAGCAGTAGCGTCATTCAGCAGGATAATGCGCCCTGCCACACTGCAAACATAATTCAGGAATAGTTTGAGAACATGATAGAGTTAAAGGTGCTCACTTGGTCTCCAAATTCCCCAGATCACAATCCAGTTGAGCATCTGGGGGATGTGCTGGAAAAACAAGCCCAAGCCGTGGAGGCCCCACCTTGCAACTTACAGGACTTAAAGGATCTGCTGCTCACCTCTTGGTGCCAGATACCACAGGACACTTTCAAATGTTTTGTGGAGTCCATGCCTCGATGGGTCAAAACTGTTTTGTCAGCATGAGGGGGACCTGCACAATATTAGATAGGTGTATGTGTTTATTCTCCCTACCTCCGGTGTAATGCTTAAAAAAATAAAGCATCATTTTAGTCAGATGCCCTGCAAAAAAAAGAAATTAAAAAAAACCTGCAAAATGAAACCTTTTCAAGTTCAAACTATGTATGAGATCTTTGTATGCATATTTTAGATGTTTTGTATAAAAACTTGTATTTGTATTGACCCTTTAAGTAACCAAAACATCATGTGAATCCATCCCTGGCCATTCTTATTTGACACTGTTCATATGTAAATTAAAAACAATGTTTCCTGCAGTGTAGTTGACAATCAGAAGCGTTAAATGGGAAATAAGTCCTCTTTATTGTATAATTAACCATGCCCTTCAAATGAATTCAGAGACATAAGCCAATGGTTGTTGAACAAAATAATCTGCAACATAATTCTAATATTGGAGCTAGTACTTTCTTAATTTCTTTTCATTCTTTAGGGTCCACAGGGACCACCATGAGGGGTATGTGGTTGGAGTGATACAGGCACCAAACAGTTAAGCTTTTAGATCCCAGGATGCCTCGGTCCTCCTCCACATATACCCCGACCACAGGCATTCCGTTTTTCGTTTGGTGCGGCAGGATCAGTTTGTACTTTTTAACAGGAAGGGACTGCTGGGCAGTCCCAAGCTTTTAATTTTATGATTTATTTTATTTATCTTACTTCAGAGTAAGCAGCACTGGGCATCCTAATGGACGCCGTTGCTGCTGCTCCGTCGGCGCCGAAACACCAGTAACCAGACTGTTGATTTAGGCGGTTACCAGCAGCAGCGATGCTGGGACCCAGGACTGCGGCTGGAACACAGAGATGCAGGTCAGCACTCGCGGGTAACTGTGTGTGGCAGTCTCTGCCACCGGCGTTGGAGACCAACCAGAGGTCGTTGTAGAGGGGCGACCGGTGTCTGCTCCCCCACTAGACCACCGGGGCATATCTGTCTGGCGCTGGGGAAGTGTAGTAGCGGTTGATACTGGTAACTAGCGCACCCGGGGGTTAATGCAGTATAGGGGAGGTAGGCTCTCCCCGGCAGCCCCTCCCCCAGTCCAGACGGCGATCCATCCAAGGTTTTCTCATGTCTGGGTTGCATCTCCTACCCACTGTATATGAAATGCCCAGCGACCACTATTCAGTGCTCTGCTGAAGCTGCTGGTCTCAGGAGGTTTTAGGTTTAGTCTCCCTACATAACTCTCCCCAGAGGCCAGGTTATACAGTGCACAAATACTACCAAACCTTGTGTTTTGAGTAGTTGATTCAGAGCCCATTGCAAGTATATTGTTTATGCATTGTATGTGACTTATGCTAGCTCTGCTGTGTTGATATACTGCCTTTATTTTCTGACGGTCAGTTATAACGATCACTGCTTTTTCTCCTCGACCCTCTGGTACAAGTGTGTGGGGGTTTCTATTTTACTTCACATTCAATGGTAATTTTGAAGGGTGTCACATTGCATTGTTACCTTTATACTTATTAATTATGTCTAAAGGTAAGGGAAAACAGGAGGCTGAGGCCCTGGGGCTGGTTTCATGTAGAACCTGTTAGGCGGGTTTGTCCCCTCAGGATGGGTTGTGTGCTATTTGTTATAAGAAAAAAAAAAAAAAAAAACACTTCTCCACTCCACTATACCATCCTCAGTACAGGAGCCACTCTGGGTGTCGTCCTTGTCTCCGTTTATGATGCAGCTGGTGGACCGTTTGGCTTCTCTCAGCTGCCTCCCACTATTGGGTACCCACAGCAGTTCCAGCCTGCTATATTTGTCCCCCCTATACATCATCCTGGATGGATGATAATGCCCACTCAAGTCTGAGTACTGCTCAGTCGTCTGTGCGTTTCACGTTTCAGCAAATGCTGCAGGCAAACAGACCGGTAGCCACTAAGGCACCTACGCAGACAGTATAATCTTATCAATCTGCCCAACTTATAGATTCTGATCCTTCATCAGAGGAGGTAGAAAATGCACTTTTTTTCTCAGCTGTCTATCTCGAGAGATGAGAAACATCGTTTCACAGTGGATATCCCTTCCCTGGTGAGATCAGTCAAATCAATCCTAAATATAGAGGATGACTAACCAGTTCTGGTGTTTAAACGCCAGAAGGTGGTTAATGCTGAGTTTCCAAAGTCTGAGCAGCTTACTGAACTCATGGAGGAAGCATGGGGTACTTCTGATCGGTTCCATGTCATAAAATGATTAGCATCTTTTGTACTCTCTCCCACCTGGCGAATGTATTAAGTGGGAAGTCCCTCCTGCTGTGGATGCTCATGTGGCACGTTTAGTCAGCTCTACGTTGCCTCATACCGTCCGCATCCTCCCTAAGGGATCCCACAGATATAAGACTTGAAACCTGTCTTAAATCAGTGATTTCATTGTCTGCAGCTGTTACTCGGCCAGATATGGCCGCGGCCTGGGTATCCAAGGCCATTTTTAAGGTCCTGGAAAGCAGATGCGAGATCCAAGAAGTCTCTGAATAGTATGTTACCATAAAACGGCAGGGATTCCAAAGTTTGCTGGTCTGCCATCAACAGCTACCTCTAAGCCTAGGCAGTCCTCTTTTCGGTCCTTTCGCCCTTAGGGAAGAGAAAAAGGACAGCCTTTATCCAGACAGTTTAGTTCTTGCAGGACCACCAAGTCGCAAACTAAGAGGTCTTGGGCGTTCAGACGTAGAGCTTCTAAGCTGGACGACAAACCCTCCGCCTGATGGGACAGGCCTCCTCCTGGGGGATACCAGGGTGGGAGACCGACTTCTTCAATTTGCGGACTTCTGGCATCAAACAGATGCCTGGGTCCGAGAAGTGGTCTCTCAGGGGTACGCTCTTATCTTCCTGAGGTGTCCTCCCCAGAAGTTTTTTTTGTACACCTCGCCCATCAGACTCTATCAAGGCCTTGGATTCCAGGAGGCCATTCACTCCCTGCTGTGTTCAGGGGTGATAATCCTGGTTCCTTTAACTCATCAAGGAACAGGTTTTTATTCCTATCTGTTTTTGTTTCAGAAGCCCAACGGGTCTCATCTGCCTATTCTAAATCTGAAATCCCTCAACAGATTTATCTTGAGTGCCCAGGTTCCATATGGAGACTCTAAGGTCAATTGTTTTGGCATTGGAGCCTGGGGGTTTTATGGCTTTTCAGGACATTCAGGATGCATACCTGCATGTGCCCATTACTCTAGCCCACCAAGGGTTCCTACAGTTTGCTGTCCTGCAGCAACATTACCGGTTTTGGGCGCTGCCTTTTGGTCTGTCAAGGACCCTCGGGTCTTTACCAAAATAATAACGATCATGATGGGCCCACTTCAGGAGTCAGGATCCTGCCTTATCCAGACAACCTCTTGATATTGGCACAGTCTCCAGCTGTTTTGCAACGCCGTCTCCAACTGACCATTGCCTGTCTACAGACGCACGGCTGGCTCATCAATTGGAAAAAATCCTCCCTTTCTCCGACACAACGGATGGTACATCTGGGTGCACTCCTAGATTCTCGGGCACAAAGGATATTTCTGCCAAGGGACAAGATCTCTGCTCTACAATTGTGTGGGTGCAAATTGCTCCGCAATCAAAGGGTATCCATTCACTCAGTGATGCAGTTCCTGGGGTCCATGGTATCCACCTTCGATATGGTGAAATACGCCCATTTCCACTCCATGTCTCTCCAACAGCTGATTCTATCACACTGGAACGGCCAGTATCATCTGATCCGGTCCCAGAGGATCATTCTCTCTCTGGAGGTCCGGCTTTCCCTCTCATGGTGGCAGCAGACCTCTCATCTGCACAAGGGTCGCCCCTTCTGGTTCCCAAATTGGGTGCTCCTC
Source organism: Taudactylus pleione (assembly GCA_031769625.1). NCBI lineage: Eukaryota > Metazoa > Chordata > Amphibia > Anura > Myobatrachidae > Taudactylus > Taudactylus pleione. The sequence goes on from JAUIMM010000169.1 coordinate 25,907, forward strand.
ACCACGCCAGCCTTCGTGGATGGGGGGCGGTGACAGGTCATCATACCTTTCAGGGAAGATGGACAACCCAGGAAAGTAACCTACCCATAAACATCCTGGAGCTTTGGGCAGTATACAAAGCTCTCACACTGGCACAGGACCTCCTACAAGGCAGGCCGGTCCAAATTCAGTCCGACAACGCGACCACAGTAGTTTACCTCAGTCATCGAGGAGGTACGCGAAGTCAGGCAGCCATGAGGGAAGTGGCAAACATTCTGGTCTGTGCAGAACGTCCTCTTCCGTCAATCTCTGCAATTTCATGCCCGGAGTCAAATGGGCTCTCCACCCGGATGTCTTTCAATTCCTAGTGGACAAATGGAGACTACCAGACGTAGTCCTCATTGCCTCACGTTACAATCACAAGGTCCGCAGGTACGGGTCCAGGACCAGAGACCCCTCAGCCACCTTCGTGGATGCTCTGGCAGTGACGTGGAACTTCAAGCTGGCATACCTCTTTCCTCCAATCTCCCTCCTCCCAAGGGTCCTCATCAAAATCAAGTAGGAAGGTCGTACAGTAATACTGATAGCTCCTGCTTGGTCCAGGCACCATTGGTTCACGAACCTACAGAGTCTCTTCATTGACGCACCCTGCCTGCATCCAGACTTACCTAGTCTGTCTTTGACGGCGTTGCTCTTGAGTCTTCCATCTTAAGAAACAAAAGTTTCACCAGCTCTGTGGATCAGACTATGCTCGGGGCACGAAAGCCATCCTCTGCCCACATCTATTAGAGAGTTTGGCACTCCTTTTTTTTTTTTCAGTGGTGTCCCCACAGAGTGTATGACCCTAAGGTCTTTAGTGTTTCCAGGGCATTTGCTTTTCTACAGGTTGGGTTAGACCTCTGTCTCCGTCTGGCCACCCTGAGAGTTCAAGTTTATGCGCTGTCTGTTTAGTTTCAGCGAAGGATCACTTCCCTGCCTGATGATAGAAAGTTTTTTCAGGGTGTTCTCCGCTTTCAGCCTCCTTTTTGATCCTCCGGTGGCCCCATGGGATTTGTCTCTGATTTGGTAGTGCTCTCTTGTCACTCCCCATTTTTTGATTTTTCACCAGGATCGAACTGTCCTCCATACCCGGCGGGTTACATTTCTAAGGTAGTATCCCGTTTTCCATGTAAATTAATAGATTGTGGTTCCAGCCTTCCAGTCTTCAGACCTTTCTGCAGGTGAAGCCTATCTAGATGTGGTTTGTGCTCTCCGTATTTACGTGGATCGTACCAACTCCTTTAGGAAATCAGACGCTTTTTTTTCTGTTGTATGGCTTTCACAAGCGAGGCTGACTAGCTAACAGACACTCTGGCTTGATGGCTGCGCATGTCTATCTCTCAGGCTTATATGCAAGCTGTTCTCCCTGTCCCAAACACGGTGACAGCACATTCTTCTCAGTCTGTGGGACCATCATGGGCGTTTTGGATGTGGTGCCTGAACAATTGTGCAAGGCGGCCACGTGGTCTTCTGTCCATACCTTTCTCAGGTTCTATGCTTTTGATACCATTGCCTCTCAGGATGCTTCCTTTGGGTGGCGTATTCTCCTGTCTGCTCAGGAGCGTCCCCATCCTTAAGGGAACTGCTTTAGTACATCCCCATGGTGATCCTTGTGGACCCCCTATGGACCCTGAAGAAGAAAATAAGCGTTATGGTAGACTTACCTTTTTTGTTAACTTTTTTTTCGAGGTCCATAGGGCACCCACCCCGACACACCTGGCTTCATTGGGAATTTTTTCTCTGTCATGGATTCCCTCATCTTCTGACAGAGCTTCTAGTGTGCATTGTTATTCCTTCTCTTTCCTTCTCCTGCCTTGGGCTTGTTTACAGACTGAAAGCCTTGGGACAAGGTATATGTGGAGAAGACCGAGACATCCTGGGAGCTAAAAGCTTAACTGTTTGGTGTCTGGATTACTCCAACCACATGCCTCCCTCCCCTATGGTGATCCCTGTGGGCCCTATGGACCTCGAAGAAAGAGTTAACAAAGGTAAGTCTACAATTACACTAATATTTTTTCTGCATTTTATTGTAGCTCAATATCACAATTTTTCCTAGAAAATAGTGTTAGAAACCCTGGCACACTAGAAGTGTACCTGTGTGAATGCCAGGATCAGTAATTCCTAATGTAGACTATTAGGAATTTCTGATCCCGAGATTCACACCAGTACTACACCTATATATAGCGCACCAGGGATTCTTAACCTATTTCCTATGATTTCCCCACAAGGTGCTGGGAACCCTTATTTTTTTCCAAAGGCAGCCTCTGCATAGGTTAACTCTGTACTATACAAAAGGAGCAGTGCAGGCATATGTATTGTTTTTGTCACTATTTTTCTGCGTACCTTTTGAGTTGCGAGGAAAAACCTGAGATGGTGATGGTCAAGATATGCTGTTCCAACATGACAAATTGGGGCCGAGCAGCTAAATGAATCGCCCTTTTAATGTGGAATTTACCCTGTTTGATCAGGCAGAGCACTTGTACCTCTGAATACTCAGTCTGATTGGGATCATTATGCACTTGCTAGTAAACTTGCACAGTGAGTGTTTTATTAAATTGTTTATACTCCATTAGAATTTTAGAATACAATTTCTAGCATTAGCATAATTATGAGTGTTAAATCCTTCATGTGTACTTGTAAATGCAGCAACTAATAATTTGACCTTACAATATCTGTAATTAGTTATGAACGCTACGGTCTGACTTCTGCACATATCTATATTCTAGGAATAGAAAGCGATAGTGTGAAGCTGCATATCTTATTGCAGGAACTTCCAATTCCGGGGAACAGACATGCAGAGAGCGCTGGTTAACCTTATCTGCATAGATATACATTATATTATTTTTTGTAATGGTAACTTTGTATTAAAGTATAATAATGTGTTTTTTTTTTTTTTTTTTTTCTCTTTAGGAGTTACCTGCGGTTCCAGAGCTATCCATTAGTCTACCAGATTCTGTTGAATTAAAGCCATTTGGAACTGTCTCCAGCATTATTGAACAGCTAGGTATGATGATGATGATTTTATTATTTTTTAAATAGATTACTTAGGTCTGAACCCCTAAATTTAAAGCAAGCCTTACCCAAGTTTTCAAATAGACTTTGTAACAGCCATTCATTTCTCGCTATTAAATTTTCAGTGGAGCTCTTCGTAGCCGTATTTTTCAGGGGCTTGTTCTCAGTCCCCTACTAGTTTTGGATACTCTGCCATGTCCATAGCTTATTAAAAGATTACCAAGCACCTGATAATAGGGCGAACCCAAGGAGTACACCTTCAGCAGTAAGAAAGAGGTCATTGCTAATCTCACATAATGTAAAAAAAAAAAAGTTAATTGTTGGTTTATCCTTATAATAATCTGCATAAAGACCAGTATTTATATAGGCATATTTGTTACAAATAATATAAATATTCACATAAAAACTGCTTCCATCTAGCTATAAATTGTTCTAAGTTTGTAATGCTTGGTACACATTAGACGACCATTGCATTGTTTGCAAGTCGTATAGATTTCCTTTGAACTCCCCTACAAACGATCTAGTGCAGTGTTGGCTAACCTTGACACTCCAGCGGTTGTGGAACTATATATCCCAGCATGCCCTACCACAGTTTTAGCATGCCCTAATAGCAAAACTGTAGCAGTGCATGCTGGGTTATGTAGTTCCATAACAGCTGGAGTGTCAAGGTTAGCCAACACTGATCTAGTGCATACACACTGTGCAATTTTCCAAACAACCGAACAATCTATCGTGCATCATTTGGTGGTTAGATCGTTAACTATATAATGTTAACATATCGCCTGGTTGTCCTGTACAGCGTACACACTGCACGATTTGCGGGAAATAGTTAACGAGATTGAGCTGCATGTAGGGAAGACCTGAAGATTCGGCAGATGATGCTGAGGGAGCGCGCATTGTGCATACACACTGGATGATTTGTCGTTCCGATGCGTCGGAATTGGCCAAATCGTTCAAAATATCATTAGTGTGTACGGGGCTTAACAGTCTCAAACCAATTTTTGCAGCAAAAAAGTTACTTTGTAACTGTAACAGTAAACTATCTCTGCTACATTTAGTTGGAGCACAGGCAAAGGGAGTGGAGAGTGGTTGCTCAAATTCATACAAATTCCAGTTTGTTATACATAATAATAAACCGCCAAATTCCAAGCACATTTTTTCATCTGCAGCAATCAATGACCGAGTCTCTCAATCCGCTCCGAAGTGCTACAATGCAGCGACCATCAGCAGTCTTTTAGTGCATCTTAGCCACATCGCATTACAAGTTAGAAGCATTATCTGCAAAAAAAAAATACGGCCAATGCTATCAGTTGCACGGGACTTGGTGGCTTGCCCTCAGAGTGTAAGTTTCATGATAAGCCTTGAGTCTGTGCATTCATATCTGTAATTCTTATTCAAAATCCTTTTGTAGATGCCATTCTCATGGCAATAGGGTATTGAGCTATATAAACTTTTAACTTTAAATTCCGTTTTAAATACTATACTATGATGGTCTACAAACTTGGTTTCCTATATTTTTAAGAGATTTGTACCAACAAAACAATTTTATTTTGTAGACCTGTATGACCTATTGTTATACAACATCTGTTCAGCCCTAGGAATTGTTTTAGCTTGTTTTTCCAAGGCTGAACCTGAGCGATCTATCTCTACGCAGATCTGAATTGTTTTAGCAAATGTTGTTTGATAGAGCTTGTAAACATGAACTGACAGAACTCCCACACATGTCTTAAATCATTTGGCCCCCACAACTCTTTCCTTAATTACCACTTTAGTGGAGTTACCAAAACAATGGCTGGACACTGAGACCTAGTTCTATGTAAGCTTTTAAATAAAAAAGGATTCTAAATTTAACTATGCTTTAATTGTAAGCTACAGCTAGTAATTATAGATTACACAGAAGGCTCAGCAATGGTTGATCTCAAGCCTAGTGGTACACTTACATTTTGCTCTAATAGTGGTTTTGTTTTTGTGTTCACCATTCTACGGCACACTGGTCGTACATATTCTTCCTGTATGCTGCTTGTCATGTATATGCATACGGTAGTTGCCATTTCTTTAGCTCATCCTTGTTGCTTTACATTGATGCCTCTAAACTCTACATAAAATTGGGGATTACCTGGGTATGGAATGCATACGATTGACCGGCAGTTGGGATGCCGGCAATCAGAAGACCGACAGCGGCATCCTATTGTTCAGGATCCCGTCGGGCTGGTAAGTAGCCTAACCCTGCCGCTGCATGTGTAGTCGTGCAGCGGGTGACATAATCATTCCAGGCCATGGGTAATCTCCAAGGAACGCCGGAGGCTATGATTACACAGGTACCCTGAGTGAGCAGGACACCGCGCCCGGCCACGCCTCCCCCAGTTATTGTATTGTCGGCAGCTGACGCGGCTGCAGAGACATGCATTACATTGGATGAGAGCGGCTGAAGCTGTGTGGAGGAGCTCACAGCAGATACTGGGGGATGAGGGCTAACAAGATAAGCAGTTAACTAGGATTATTACTAATATGTATTAACCTGGTGTTTTCTGGGCTTATAGATGTATAAGCATCTTGTACTGCACTTTTCTCAGGAATTTAGGCAGCAACATACAGGGGTATTTAGGATTTCTCTTTCATCCACTAGGGGACACTGGAGGTGCTTACGCTGGGGTATAGAGGCGTGGATAACTGGAGCCGGCACTTTAAATAATTTAGAAGTGTGAAGCTCCTCCCCCTCTATGCCCCATCAGCCCTCAGTTTAGAAAATGTGCCTACTAGGAGCTGGTCACAATCCGTGTGCTCCAGCAACACATCTATTTTATTTATTTAGGTTATTTTATTTTTTAGGTACCCTTCGCCACCTCTCTAAAGGTGGGGTTCAGGTACCTGGCGCCCTGTCCTTTATAGAAGACAGGAAGGAGTGCACAGTGCTTATACTAAAAGTACTGACAGCTCCTTACCACCACAGCACATTCTCAACAAGGAAGAAAAGTGCTGACTGCAGAGAGACTTCTATGGGGGACCACGAAGTGAGTAACCACCTGCGCATCCCCCGGCTCCCAGCCCCACTGCTGCCCAGCGTTGTACAAACTTAGTGTGCTGGGTAGCTTATGCAGAGCGCTACACACGGCTCCCCTGCTCTCCCTCTTCCCGCTATTACAGGATACGCTGGGCTGCTTATGAAACGTGCTACAGCTCGGCCCCCGGATCTCCCTCCACCCGCTGCTCAGCGTGGCTCACTGCTGGCCCTCCTCCCGCTGATTAGCGTGGCACCAGGTCCCACTGTTACAGTGGCGTGGGGCAGCTTATGCAGAGCGCTGCCCAGCGCGGCTCCCTCAATCCCTCTCCCCGCTGTTATAGTGGCGCGGGGCAGCAGGTTAAGTGCGCTACAAGCGCGGCCACCTGCTCTAACTCTCCCCGCTGTAAACGCGGTGTGAGGCGGGGGGGAGGGTAATGGCCACAGAAGCCATCTTGTGTAGCCCTTCAGGGCATAAAGAAGGGGGTGGAGCTTAAAGGCAGCGTTGGTCTCTCTATGCGGCAAGCGGCTGTATAACAGCAGGGCTGCCGTTCTTTATTACACAGCAGCTCATACTGCATCTCTATACAGGAGATTGCAGTGTAGAGACACAGAAGGATGGATTCCTCTGCTGCCTTTCCTGTGCTGCACAAGTACATCTCCTGATTACATCTCTGGTAGAGAGGCTGTAAGTAACTGGGGTGTAAGTGCAGGGGAATCTGATCTGTGGGAGGGGGTTTTCTCCTCCTCTTTGTCCCACAGCCTTCTTGTTTATCTTGTCTGTGTCTTTTCTGTTTTATGCTGTGTTTCTCTGGGTGACTGTGTGTACCAGGTCCAACAGAACCAAGGCCTCTCAAAAGCTCTTTGTCTGTTCCAAGTGTAACAACAAACAGACTAAGCCACATGCCACTGGGTCCACGTTATGTGATGCTTGTATAACAACGGGTTCACAGATGGCGATTACTAGCTCTTCTGCTCCGCCATGGGCAGGAAACACACTGGTTCAGAGTAAAACGGTGCCTGCACCGTCCACTTCCTACCAAAAAAAAAAGTCACAAGAGCGTACTCTAATGACTGTTCTCCAGACAGAAGAGTCGGACGAACAATTCCTCGCTACAGAGGATACCGTAGAGGGTGATTTGGAGGAAGTTTTACAAGAAAACCCTCAGGAGTTAGTCTGCCTCCCCCGGGGTGGAATCTGTAATCTTGGCAGTCAGAAAAGTCCTTAATTTGCCTGAGAGATAGTTACTGCATCCCAGGAGTGGGAACTATTTCACGAACAACCTAAGAGTTCAGCGGTTTTCTTTTTTCCGTTCTCACAACAACTTCAACAACAGTTATCAATGACCTGGAAATAGCCGGATAAGCGGTTCCAAATTCCACGCAGGTTTCCCCCTAGCTACCCTTTTCCATCATCATTGATGGAGAACTAGGAAACACCTCCTCCTGTAGATGCGTGTGATTTCAGTCTCTCTAAGAAAACAGCAGTTCCGGTGCCGGGAGCTACTGTTTTAAAGGACCTTCGGATCGTAATTTTGAGACACTATGATCTATATATACACCGCAGCAGGAGCTCAGCTTTGACCTACCCTTGTTACTGCCTGGGTTAACAAGGCTGTGGTTTGCTGGGTTGACCAGTTGATTACACTCTGGTACTTCCAGAGCAGAATTAAGTCTACTAGCAGAACACATCTGTGTGTCTGCAGTTTACTTAGGAGAAGTTTCTAAGGATATCAGTCAGATTAGTGCCTGCATACCTGCATCTGCTATTTCTGAACGCAGAGCTCTGTGGTTGCTCGCTTGGCAGGCAGATGCAGAGTCCAAGCGTGCGGTTGAGGGTTTACCATTCACAGGTGATATGCTTTTTGGCCCGGAATTGGACAAGTGGATATCCTAGGCCAGGGGGGGTAAGTCCTCTTTCTTCCCGTCTACTGCTCCGGCTTCCAGAAGACCTTATACTGGACCTTCGTTTCATTCCTTTTGAGCGCCTCATTCCTTTTGTGGTAGAGCCAGAGGTGCTTCCACGCAACCGAGAGGCTGCAGAGGTAGAGGTCGTCCACACACGGTTGCACGTAGACCAGAGCCTAAACCAGCTGAGAATCGGGTTGCTTGACGGTCTTCCGTCCCAACTGGGGTTTCCTGCAGTGGGAGCACGCTTGCAAGAATTTCAAGTTCTACAGGAGGCTATCAGGTCTCTAGTAGTTTCATCTGTGCTAGTTCCGGTTACGGAACATCAGAGGTATGGGGTTTTACTTAAACCTGTTTGTAGTGCCCAAACCGAATGGTGCGGTCAGACCCATCTAAAACCTCAGGTCCTTAAAATCTGTCTCTGAAGATGTATCATTTCAAAATGGAACATCTGCAGTCCGTCTTTGCGAGCTTGGAACCAGGGGGGTTCTTATTATCCCTGGATATCAAGGAGGCTTATCTCCATGTTCCCATTGGGAACCACACCAAGCTTTTCTGAGTTTTGCCATATTGAAAGATCATTACCAGTTTCGGGCATGGCCGTTCGGGTTATCCTCGGCTCCCCGCATATTCACCAAAATCATGTCAGTCATGATCGCTCTCCTTCGGTCATCAGGAGTGAACATAATCCCTTATTTGGACGATCTGTTGCTCAAGGCTCCATCGGTATCTCTTCTATCAGATCATGCCTTACTGACCTATCACATTCTAACCCAACACGGTTGGATAATCAACTTCAAGAAGTCAAATCTCAATCCGTCCCAGAAGCTTCTATTTCTGGGCATGATAGTGGATATGGAATCACAGAGGATTTTTCTTCCAACAGCCAAGGCCAGGGATATCCGGTTGTTAGTTCAGCTAGTCCTCAGTCCAAAGAAGGTGTTAATGCTTCTTTGTCTGCGTCTCTTAGGAAAGAGGGTAGCTGCTTTCGAGGCACTACAGTTTGGCAATTTCACTCCAAGGTTTTTCAGCTGGACCTGTTGGCACAGGGGCAGGGTCTCATCTGCTTCTACATCAACAGATCCGTCTGAGCCTGATTACCAGAATGGCCCTTCTCTGGTGGACGTAATCCACAAATCTTTTAGCGGGCCGGAGATTCGGAGTGTGGGACTGGATCATTGTAACAACGGATGCCAGCCTCCGAGGATGGGGGAGCAGTAGTCCTCGATTACCAATTTTAGAGGGTCCCCTCTAGAACAGAGATGGCCCATAAATGCATTGGAACTCAGAGCGCTTTACAATGCTCTGATAGATTCAACCGAGTTTCTAAAGGCTCATCCGGTAAGAGTTCAGTCCGACAACGCGACGGCCGTCGCTTACATCAACCACCAAGGACAAACTGTGAGTCGCATGGCTATGCGAGAAGTAACTCTGTTACTCCGGTGGGCCGAGAACCATTCAGTAATCCTGTCGGGTGAGGTCAACTGGGAAGCAGATTACCTAAATTAACAGGATATCCATTCCGGGGAATGGAAGCTTCATCCAGACATGTTCAACGTGCTGATATGTCGATGGGGATGTCCTCAGGTGGACCTCATGGTGTCATGACCGAATTGTCAGCTACCAGTATACATGTCAAGAACTCGAGATCCGCAGGCGGAAGCAGTAGATGCTCTGACAAGTCAGTGGATCTACGACTTCGTTTACCTTTTTCCCGCTTCTTCCTTGTCTTCTAAAAAAGGATAAGACAAGCGACAGCCTCTGTAATTCTCGTGGCTCCGAACTGGCCTTGGAGAAGTTGGTTCTTGGACCTTCGATCCCTATTGTCAGACGATCCATGGTCCCTTCCTCTGCGCCGGGATCTTTTACAGCAGGGCCCTTTCATACACCCCAACCTAGCGCAACTGCGTTTACCGGAGTGGCTCTTTCGCCAGTTTCGGCTGCGCATTATCGCATCTGGTGTGCTCATATCTCACCCGGTTTCTGCTTTTCCTTCAGACAGGTCTGGATTCTGGCCTTCGTCTGGGAACCTTAAGGGTGCAGGTCTCTGCCTTTATCCATTTTCTTTCAAGGGAAATTGAAAATTGGCCCTCATTCCTGAGGTGCAGACGTTTCTTCAAGGGGTCTTGCGCGTGCAGCCCACTTTTGTACCTCCAATAGCTTCCTGGGATCTAAACTTAGTGCTTCTGTTTCTTCAGTCACCCATGTTTGAACCTTGAGGAGGTTGATCTTAAGTACCTGTCTTGGAAGACTGTTCTCTTCCTGGCTCTCGCTTCGGCTCGTAGAGTTTCAGAAGTGGGTGCTCTGTCTTATAAGCCGGACGGTAGCCGCTTTCCTTGTCAAGGTTGTGTCGGCTTTTCATATCAATCAGCCTATTGTGGTACTGTTGTTGGTGGAGGACTCTGGTGTTTCTTCTACCTTGGATGTGGTTAGGGCTCTCCGCATCTATGTTGCCAGGACAGCGTCCATCCGTAAGTCTGAGTCGTTTTTTGTCCTCTATGATGCTGTTCGGAGGGGTTGGCCATCGTCTGACCAGACTTTGGCACGTTGAATTCTGTTGACTATTCATCAGGCTTATGTTAGTGTCGACTGTCGGCCTCCTTTGTCCATTAGGCTCATTCCACACGTTTTGTGGGTGCGTCATGGGTCGGCCGGGAGAGGAGCCTCCACGTCACAATTGTGCCGTGCGGCCACTTGGTCTTCAGTTCACAGGTTTGTTAAGTTTTATAACTTTGATACGTTTGCTACTTCGGCATCCCGTTTTGGCCGCTTAGTTCTGCAGGTGCCGCAGAGCGCTCCCGCCCGTGGGGAAAACTTTGGGATGTCCCCAGCAATAAGCACCTCCAGTGTCCCCTAGTGGATGAAAGAGAAAATGGGATTTTGGTACCTACCGGTAAATCCTTTTCTCTGATTCCACAGGGGACACTGGACTCCCCACCTCAGCGCTCTTAGCCTGCCTGTTCGGCTTGTTCTGTATATTGTATGATATATTGTGTGTTCTTCTCTCCTTTTCTTACTCCGCTTGTTCTACATCTCCTCTCGGTCTTCATTTTCTAAACTGAGGGCTGATGGGGCATAGAGGGGGAGGAGCTTCACACTTCTAAATTATTTAAAGTGCCTGCTCCAGTTATCCACACCTCTATACCCCAGCGTAAGCACCTCCAGTGTCCCCTGTGGAATCAGAGAAAAGGATTTACCGGTAGGTACCAAAATCCCAATTTTTTTTACCTTTTGGTTTTTGCAAAGAATTTGGACTTTTAAGAGTCAGGATTTTTTTGCATTTAAAAGATGGGTGATTAGTGTCTTAATTAGCCTCTTTTTTTTTTTTCTGTTCAATCAGTGCTACACTTTTTCCATGTTGTCCTTTTCAGTATGGATAAGCCAGGCAAGGGTTCCAAAAAACAGGGATCAGTTACTGTTTAAAATGTGAGAAAAAAATTACCAAAGAGTAAGGACCCAGGGTTGCTCTGTGCTGGTTGTTCACAGGGGGTTTCATTATCGGGAAGTTCTGCTGAACAGCCGCTGGTGCCTGATTGGGTTAGATCTATGGCTGACGCCATAGGTGAATTGTCACTTTCAGGAAAGTTATAGGATACACTGTGCTCAAGCTCCTCCTTTGATCGCTCGGTAGATCCCAGATGGGCCCTTCTTTAAACATGGAAGGCAGACATAGAATCCAAGCATGCTTTAGAGGCATTGCCCATTGAAGGAGGTTCTTTGTTTGGTCTGAGTTAATAAAATTATTTCCCAGGTTACAGGAGGAAAACGTCCTTACCTTCCTGTAACTACACCTAAGCCAAAATCTCCTAGGTTTCGTTCCTTTTGGACTCAAAGCAGAGGAAACTTTCAGGCCTTCCGATGTGTGCCTAGGGGCCCCCGAAGAGGGACAGTTGGGGGACCTTCTGTCCCCGGCACCAGTTGCACTGCTGCTAAGCCAGCAGGTCAATCCACATGACTGTCAAAGGACTGGGACCCGTCCTCTGGTGGGAGGTCTTTTGGGTAAGTCAAATAGTGTCCAGGGGTTACATTTAGGATTTTGGAGGGTCCTGTTCCAAAAAGATTGTTTTCCACTCCTCTCCCTTGGGATGTTTGCAGAATTTCTGACTCTGGAGTAATTATTCTGGTTCCAATACTACAGCAAGACCTGGGATTCTGCTCCAATCTTTTCTTGGTAGTCAGACCAGATGGGTCAATTCGTCCCATTCTCAACCTCAGGCGGGTAAATGCTTATCTCCACTTGGAAAGATTCAAGATGGAGTCAATAAGGTCAGTCATTTGTTCCATGGAGGAAGAGGAATTTCTGGCCTCCATAGTGTTCGTATATGGAGGGGTCATCGGGATCTTCTGCGGTTTGCAGTGGGGCATCAGCATTTTCAGTTTCAGGCTCTGCCATTCGGTTTGGCCACCGCTCCCAGAGTCTTTACAAAGGTTATGGCACACATGATCTCCCTACTCAGGAGTGGGGGGATAAATGTGTTAACAACATATCGGCCAGATAAGCAAAGGGCAGCCTCTATAGCCTTATTGCAACAACATCTTCAGATTGCCTTAGACATGCTCCAGAATTTCGGCTGGATCATCAATTTCCCCAAATCAAATATAATTCCATCTCAGAGGATGGTATTTTTGGGTCTTCTCTTCGACACCCAGTGTCACAGCGTTTCTTCCTCAGGTAAAGATTCAGGATCTGCAATCCAGAATAAGGACCATTTTACAGAAGTCTCATATCCCAAGATGATGCAGATACTGGGAAAAATGGTGGCTTCATTCAAAGCCTTTCCTTTCGCCAGATTTCATCATGTCCATTACAAAACCAATTGCTTCATCAATGTGTGAAGCCAGACCCTCAATTAAACAGGCAGTTGTTCAGATTATCTCTGCAGACACGGCAGTCACTCCAGTGGACAGATGCTAGCTTAACAGGTTGGAGGGGCGGAGGTTCTAGAAAAACACATGGTCTTTGGTCTGTCCAGGAAGCCTTTCTTTCCATCAACATACTGGAAGTAAGGACAATTCGATATGCATTGAGTCATGCTTTATGCTATCTAAGGAATTTACCAGTCTGAGTCCAATCAGACAATGCCACGGCAGTTTCTTACATAAACAAGCATGGTGGCATACGCAGCTGGCAAGCAATGAGTAGGTTTCTCACATGCTTCATTGGGCAAAAAATTGGATTCCAGCTATTTCAGCATTTTACATTCCGGGAGTGGACAACTGGTAGGTGGACTTCTTAAGTCGCCACAGTGTGCATTCAGGGGAATGGGTATTACAGCGGGAGGTGTTTGCAGAAATAGTTGCCAAATGGGGATCTCCAGCCATGGATCTCAGTCCTGGGATCCAGACATCTCTTATGGTTGCCATGCAAGCACCTTGGATGTTCCAGCTGGGATACAGCTTTCCTCCTCTGGTAATATTACCAAAGGTAATTCAGCGGGTTCGATCAGTGGCACGGCCGGTCCAGACTGTCCGCGCCGTCATTGGTACACAATTCTTTGTACCATGTTGGCAGACATTCCGTATAGTCTGCCCCTGCGTCCAGATCTATTGCTTTAGGGTGCATGCCGTCACCGCAATTTACCTCGGTTGGCTTTGACGGCATGTTCCTTGAATCCAATATTTTGAGGGCCAATAGGTTTTCAGAATCTGTGGTGAAAACCATGATACAGGCTCGCAAACCAGTTTCTTCCCAGATTTATCATTGGATATGGAAGATATATACTGTATATCTTGGTGTGAACAACATAAATTTAAACCTGAAAAAGTTCTGAGCATCTCTTGTCTTTTCTGCAAGAGCTGATTAAGGGTATTTAGATTATCCTCTCTTAAGGGACACATTTTGGCCCCATCAATCCTGTTTCAGAGAAAATTGGCCTCCATTTCTGGATTTCAAACCACCTTGCAGGGTGTTCTTCGCATACAGCCTCCTTATGTCTTGCCGGTTCCTCCTTGGGACTTGAATTTCGTTTTGGAGACACCTCAAAGGCACCATTTGAGCCTTTCGAAACTATAGAATTGCGATCTTACTTTGAAGGTTTTTCCTTTTGGCTGTTGCTTCGGACAGAAGGGTAGAAGGGTACCTGAGTTAGCGGCTCTTTCCTGTAAATCTCCACTTCTGATTTTTCATGAGAATAGGGTAGTGTTACACACTAAACCTTCCTTTCTTCCAAAGGTGGTATCAGCTTTCCACATTAACCAGGATATTGTCTTTCCAGCTTTTCGCCAGGATTCAGTAACTAATGAGATTCTTCAATAGCACTGTTGGATGCGTTTCGCATTTACTTGGACCAGTACGGTCTTTGAGGCGTACAGATTCCCTGTTGGTGTTTGATGCACCAGAGGCTGGCCTGCCTCGAAAGGATCTATTACTAGATGGGTCACATCTGCTATTCGGCAGGCATTTTTGTCCTCAAATGTGACTGTTCTGGCATCAATTAGGGCCCACTCGACTCTGTGTCCGGGCTTCTTGGGCTGTACGACATTAGTGCCTTGGTTGAGCAGCTGTGCAAAGCGGCTACCTGGTCATCCGTACACACTTTGACAAAATTTTATCACTTCCATACATTTAGCGCAAGGGGCGCCGGTGTTGTATGGAAAATTCTTAAAGCGGTCGGTTACGACGCTCCTCCCCTCCCCCTGAATGTGCAGTTGCAAATAAATCCATGCTGTATATTCCAGACATGGCTTATTTGCTCTATATTTGACAAATGCCTGTTTTTAATACTGTACCACGGTTGGCTTGCTATGACCACTGCTTCCAGGTTCTGATTCTATATTGTAAATGATACATATAAAGTTTTTCTGCATATGGCCATTGTCAACGGAAAAGTAAATGTGTCATTACTGGGATGCAACAGGAAAGCTTTCTGTTTCTTGTTTGTTTTTGTATGCTGTGCTCCTAATTTCCTTGTGTAGGAATGGTTTGGGGTGTGAGCATTTACATTTTAAAGTTTAAATATAAAATTAGATTTCTAGTCCAAAAATTGTAGGATAAAATGGGGCTCATTTGGTAACCTGATGAAAAATGCAACAATGGTCTCTGCTCCGTAACACCCAATTTGTTAGAGTATAGAAAGCTAGTATTCAAGTAGCTGCTATGGGTTTACAATATTCCATTTAGACTATATAAATCATGATTAATGTAGCCTGCATCCAATTCATGTTTGTTTGTTTTTTTTTCTCCCCAGTAATTATTGAATCATTGCATGACATTCCCCCACTAAATGAGGACAGTGTTGTTTTTAAAGAGGATCGATGTGCTGCTGCAAAGGTATGTTACATGCTATATATATGTGTATCTGCCACTCCCTGTTACTTTGTACCGTCACCCTGTCGCCCTCTGCATAGCATGCAGTGTAATCCACATGGAAATCCAAACAGCCTCTATCAGCGGCACTCAGGGATATGAATGAGACGGACTCTGTTTTGTTGTGTGTATATATATATATATATGTGTATATATGTATGTATATGTATGTATATATATATATATATATATGTGTGCACCGGCCACTTTTCGTGTTTTGGATCTGGATTGGTATTGCCAAAACCACCCTTCCGTGTTTTGGGTTCTGGGTTTTGTGTTTGGATCTGTATTTTTAAAAAAAAAAAAGAATAAAAACAGCTAAAATCACAGAATTTGTGGGTTTTTCTGCTCCTATGCTATTATTAACCTCAATAACCTTAATTTCCAGTCTATTCTGAACACCTCACAATAGTGTTTTTATGTCCAAAAGGTTGCACCGAGGTAGCTGGAAGACTATGCTAAGCGATACGAGTGGGCGGCACAAACACGTGGCCCATCTAGGAGTGGCACTGCAGTGGCAGACAGAATGGCAGTTTGAAAAACTATGCCCCAAACTGTACATAATGCAAATGCAAAGAAAAAAATAGAGGTGCAAGATGGAATTGTCCTTGGGCCCTCCCACCCACCCTTATGTTGTATAAACAGGACATGCACACTTTAACAAACCAATCATTTCAGCGCCAGGGTCTGCCGCATGACTGTGGCTGAAATGATTGGTTCGTTTGGGTTCCCCACAAAACAAGCTGGCAATTAATCTGTCCTTGCACAAACTGGCTCTACGGAGGCAAGATGTCGTCCTCATCCACCGATTCCTCACCCTCTTCAGTGTTGTGTGCATCCTCATCCTCACAGAGAATTAACTCGTCCCCGCTTGAATCCACCACCACAGGTCTCTCTGTACGTTCTGGAGGCTGGTCTCCATGGAAGAGTTGATAATTCATTTTTATGAACATCATCTTCTCCACATTTTGTGGAAGCATCCTCCTACGCCTTTCGCTGACAAGGTTCCCGGCTGCACTAAACACTCTTTCGGAGTACACACTGGAGGGGGGGCAACTCAGGTAAAATAGAGCCAGTTTGTACAGGGGCCTCCAAATTGCCTCTTTTTCCTGCCAGTACATGTATGGACTGTCTGACATGCCTACTTGGATGCTGTCACCGATGTAATCCTCCACCATTCTGTCAATGGTGACAGTATCATATGCAGTGACAGTAGACATGTCAGAAATAGTTTCCAGGTCCTTCAGTCTGGACCAGATGTCCAAACTTGGTCCTGCCTGCCCTTCATCACTGCCAGAGGGTTGCTTAATATACCTAAGTTTTTTCCTGGCAGCCCCAGTTGCGGGAGAAAATGAAGAAGGAGCTGTTGACGTGTCACGTTCCGCTTCAGCTGACGGTGTTTTCACCAGCAGGTCTTTGCACATCTGCAGGCTTGTGTCGGCAGGAAAGAGAGACACCACATAGGCTTTAAACCTAGGATCGAGCACGGTGGCCAAAATGTAGTGGTCTGATTTCAACAGATTGACCACCCTGGAATCCTGGCAAAGCGAATGAAGGGCTTCATCCACAAGTCCCACATGCCGAGCGTAATCACTCCGTCTTAGCTCCTCCTTCACTTTCTCCAGCTGCTTCTGCAAAAGCCTGATGAGGGGAATGACCTGACTCAAGCTGGCAGTGTCTGAACTGACTTCACGTGTGGCAAGTTCGAAGGGCTGGAGAACCTTGCACAACACGGAAATCATTCTCCACTGTGCTTGAGTCGGGTGCATATCCCCTCCTTTGCCTATGTCATAGGTGGATGTATAGGCTTGAATGGCCTTTTGCTGCTCCTCCATCCTCTGAAGCATATAGAGGGTTGAGTTCCACCGCGTCACAACCTCTTGCTTCAGGTGATGGCGGGGCAGATTCAAGAGTGTTTGCTGGCGCTTCAGTCTTCGGCACGCAGTCGCTGAATGGCGAAAGTGGGCAGAAATGTTTCGGGCCACCCAAAGCGTCTCCTGCACACCCCTGTCGCTTTTCAGAAAATTCTGCACCACCAAGTTTATTGTGTGAGCAAAACATGGGACGTGCTGGAATTTGCCCAGATGTAATGCCCGCACAATATTGGTGGCGTTGTCAGATATCACAAATCCCCAGGAGAGTCTAAGTGGGGTAAGCCACTGGGTGGTGATTTCCCTCAGTTTCTCTAAGAGGTTGTCGGCGGTGTGCCTCTTACTGAAACCGGTGATACACAGCGTAGCCTGCCTTGGAACGAGCTGGCGTTTCTGAGATGCTGCTACTGGTGACGCTGCTGCTGTTGCTGCGTAAGGTGATACATCTACCCAGTGGGCTGTCACAGTCTCATATAGTCCTTAGTCTGCCCTGTTCCACTTGTCCACATGTCCGTGGTTAAGTGGACATTGGGTACAACGGCATTTTTCAGGACACTGAGGACACTTTTTCTGACTTTTCTGTACAGTCTCGGTATCGCCTGCCTAGTGAAGTGGAATCTAGACGGGATTTGGAACCGTGGACACACTACCTCCATCAATTGTCTAAATCCCACTGCACTAATGGCGGATACCGGACGCATGTCTAACACCAACATAGCAGTCAAGACCTCAGTTATACGTTTTGCTTCAGGATGACTGCTGTCGTACTTCATCCTCCTCGCTAAGGACTGTTGGAGGGTCAATTGTTTAGTAAAAGTAGTGGTGTTCCTACTTCCTCTCTGGGATGATGAACGACTCCCAGCAGCAGCAACCGCAGCAGCAGGAGGCGTAGCAATGCAGGATCCTCCGGAGGGATCCCGGATAGGAGAGTCAGTCATGCCAGTGACATGGCCTGCAGGACTACTTCCGATCCTGACTAAGGAGGAAATTGACGAGGAGGGAGTTGACGGTGTGGTTTGCAGGCGCTTGGATACAACAGGACAACGTGATTTAGGTGTCCCTGGACTGCTTACGGTCTTAGCCAAAGTTTCTGAACTTGACAGTAACTTTTTATGAACGCGCTGCAGGTGCCGTATAAGGGAGGATGTTCCTAGGTGGTTGACGTCCCTACCCCTACTTATTCCACCTTTACATATGGTACATATGGCAAGACAGTTGTTGTCCGGATTTGGATAGAAATATTGCCAGACCAAAGAGGTGGAATGTTTGGTCTTCTGCCCAGGCATGACCGTGATGGGCTTTTTCATCCCACGGACAACAACTGTCTCCCACGGAGCCTGATTTAAACAAACCACATCACCATCAGAATCCTCCTCGCCAGCTTCCTCCTCAGCGCCAGCTACACCAGTATCCTCATCCTGTTATACTTCAACAGTGACATCTTCAATTTGCATATCAGCAAGTTGCCTGTGTGTGCTCCTTTCAGCACTTGCAGGGGGCGTGCAAATGGTGCAAAGAGCCACCTCTTCCCGTCCAGTGCTGGGAATGTCAGGCATCGCAACCACCACCACACTTGGACTCTCCTTGGGGATTTGTGATATCTTCTTAGAACGCACAGTTCTTCGCTGTGCTTTTGCCAGCTTAACGCGTTTGATTTTTTTAGTGGGAGGAGGGCTTCCATCGTCATGTGAAGTTGAACCACTAGTCATGAACATAAAGAAAGACCTTAGCCATTCCTTGCCACTCCGTGTCGTAAATGGCATATTGGAAAGTTTACGTTTCTCTTCAGATGATTTAAATGTTTTTTTCAAGGTCATTTTCCTGAACTTTGTCATTTGGGATTGTATGTGCCCTCTACAATGACATTGGGCATCGGCCTTGGCAGACGACGTTGATGGCATGTTATCGTCTGTCATGACTAGTGGCAGCAGCTTCAGCACTAGGAGGAAGTGGTTCTTGATCTTTCTCTATTTTATTTTTATCGGAGAAAGTTTGGTCCTCCATTTATGTTATATTGATATATACGTGCGGCTAAGGCGCACACAAACACAGAAATTTTTTTATTTTTGTTGGACACTATTGCACTTTGTGGGTTACACCACCCTTTAAGAAATGAGCCAGCCGGCCCTTTACTTATGGGACACAGGCACACGCTTGGCGCTGCTCCTTTGTTGATGCACGTGCAGCCACAGTGCACACAATTCACAAACACAGAAAAAAAAATTTTTTGTAGCACTTGGGGGGAGCACCCCTGACAGACAGAGCATCCCCTGGACAACACTACAGCACCCCTTTAGGACTGGGACACTGCACAGGACTTTGGAGTGGACACAGCCCCTATGGACAACCACAGCACTACACTACACTACAGTACACTACACTTCACTACACAGCCCAGCCAGCCCTAACTCCCACCCTCCCTCTTCTCTGTCCACAGCCGAGTGAGAAAATGGCGCTGACGCGGGTACCTTATATAGGATCCAAAACCCGCGAGACCCGGAAGGCGGGATGATGACGTTTTGCCTCGATTTCAGATCCGAGTCAGGCGGGAAAAGTCGAGCCTGACTCGGATCGGGGGGGTTCGGATTTCAGAAATCCGAACCCGCTCACCCCATATATATATATATATGTGTGTGTGTGTGACAGGGCTGATGCAGAGTGCAACATATTTCAATTTTCATAGTGTACAAATGTTATAGTAGTAACTATTAGCAGCCTGTCAGCAATTAGTTTTCCTCGAAAAAGGAGGTGACCTAGTACAGTACTGTATGCAGTTGATCTGCTACACAATGATCGCAGACTACCATGTTCAGCAGCACTTGATGCTTAATTATGCAAATGTGCAACATATGACAGTCTGAGTAAAGTGAGATAGTCCAATGGAAACAAGTCCAACACCAGTGGCAAATGCAGGATTTTGAAAGGGGGTTTTTATATACAGTGTGTATGTGTATAATAATAATCAGCTTACACAGGATTTAGGACCACTACAGTAAAATATACCACTCAGCCTGTGACTGGATACGCACACACCTCTATCACTAAAAAACATGGATGCAGTAGACCCTCCCTCCCCTCAGTAGTGGTCCCCCTTTGTAGTGCTCCCAGTAGTGGTATATACACACAGACCCATGTGGCTCTCCCTTTTGCACTATGACATTGGTAGTATGTTACCATTACAGAATCCCCAGCCACCATTTTTTATAAATTCCTGTTAAATTGGCAATATTAGATTGGAACCATTGATATGAGCATGTTGTTCACAATTGTACAAAAGCTACATTTAATTTTTCCTCCATAAATTTGTTTCTATCAAGTGGTACTTATAACAGTAGGCATAGCTCTAGATGGGTTATTACGCTCAGTCTGTACAAGATGAATACACTATAAAATAGTAACAATAAAACCCAGCGTGGTATTTTTTTATGCTGCATAACTGAAATAACTGGCAAGACGCTGAATTTACTCTTTGGGCATGGTACAAAAGTTATATGGAGAATATGAACCGCAGCAGTTAATCATAGAGATGCAAAATGGTTATTAATTGACAGTCTTGTATGTTGGCTCAATTCCTAACGTGTTGTCAACAGTATTTGTAGGGCTATGCAGAATAGACTGTTTCGTAATCCCATTGATGCAGTATATGTATCTGTTAAGGCTGCATTAAAATAAATTCCAAAAATTCAACACATTCATTTTTTTTATATTTTTAATTTAGTGTTTACACCATGTGTTTTTTGTTTCTAAAATAAGTCACTTTCATGTTGCCACTATTGATGTTTTTTTTCTCATTATGATGGGTTTTCCACACTTTAATGGAGACCTCAATTGTTTGCCATAATAAAATGGGCTCAAAATAAACATAAAAATATCTCTCCCTCTTATCAGCCACATAACGAGAGGTGGCTGACTTTGGGTTCTGGAAACTATATTATTTGTGCTTACACCCAAAAAACTATACTGATTGTCCTTAAACCCTTGATATCCAGAGATATTTTTCACTTCAATGGCAAAAACAGTCTTGCACAAGATAGATCTCATAACGTTTTGGAATATATCCTTTGTGGAAACTACGTAAGGAAGAGTTGCCAGATCACATTACTATGACTGCCCAGTGGCGTCACAAGGAGGGTGTGGGGGGGTGCAGCTCGCACCCAGTTGTCACCCGACGAGGGGTGAGACACCAAGGTGCAGAAACCCCTTCAGTAACAGGAGCCGAGTGCTGCACTGTAGCATTAAGTGCAGCACTCGGCTCCTGACATTGTAAGGGAGCCGGCACTGCAACAAGGCACCTCCTGCACCCCCCCCCTCCCTCCAGTAGCAAGAAGGAGACCACCGGAGTTCGGGCTGTGAGGCCATGCCCCTTTTTGGCAGCGCACGCACAGCATCCCTACCCGCACCAGGTGACACCGCGGGGAGGGACGCCACTGTGACTGCCCTTGATTATTTTTACAGACTCTACAGTTTGGTGTGTGTTGTGCTGCTTGATGTGGGCATGCCAGTGCAGTTACTGAATGTGAAATGTCATACAGTAAGTTCTTACCACTCTGACAGAACACACAGGTTGTTATTAAGCTTGTGATCCAGCAGCGAGTGATATCTTTTAACATTTCTCATACTGCAGTCCTAATTTCGTGGCAGTCAGTACTGATGGCCTGTCCTTTGCGCTACCGTGTATGTAGCCTAGTGTTTCCTATCTGCATTCAGTTCATTTTTTGAATGGAAAATCAATTTAAGAATGTATCTAAAATATATTAGATTTACTCCCAAGATAATGAGGGCAGGTACCTGTATATTGTGGGATTGACATTTACTTTTATTTGTGCCCTACAGATATTTGAGATATTTGGACCTGTTCCACGTCCTTTTTATGTGATTCGCTTTAATTCAGAGAGTCATGTTGAATCCAGTGGAATCAAGGTAAAAGATACAATGTATTTTGCTCCATCCGTTGAGGACTTCACGCAGTATATCATATCTGATGTTTTAAAAAGGTACGTAGTCTGACTATATAGCGCCACATGCACTGTTTAAAATAAAGCACAATGGCTTTGTACAGATGTCTTCTAATACACCTAGCATCAATATACCATGCGGCGCGAGACACCAGGTCCCATGCATGCAACTTTTTTACCCAAAAAGTGCATCGTCTTTGCAATGCTATGCACCTGGAGACTGCACTGATTAATTTGATATGCTGTGGCTAAGACTGTAAATGAAGCACAACGGAACTTGTCGTGGAAAAAAAAAAGCCACGGCCACTGCATCATAACACTTTGTATATAGATTCAGACTCTGTTGCAGACAAATATACAAGTGTCTCATCAAATGAATCAGTGCATCTTAGTCACATTGCAGTGTAACTGAGACGCATTTTCGTGCAAAAAGGACACAAAAAAAGACACTCGGGGCACCGAGATGTGCAATTTGGCATGACTGCAGCAATAGTGTATGACAGTGGTTCCCAAACTATGCGCTGTGGCACCCTGGGGTGCCTCGGGACACTTGCAGGGGTGCCTCAGGCTGGTGCTCCAGCATCAAATCAAATTATTTATGGTCAATGTAATGTAAATATGTAGACAAACAGAAGCTCAAACCTGGCCTCCACCACATGACTGACCCTAAGGATGACAGGTAGCACTTTATTACTTTACTAAAAAAAATTTCAGAATTTCTCAATAACAAACGTTTGGCTTAGGGGTACCGTGAAAACAATCTTGTTACGCTGGTGTATGAGGACACATCTGTAAAGCTTGGGTACACACCTAATAACGTGTGTACCCAAAGATCCCACCGGTGACCCCCCCCCTGCCGACGGGCCGACATATCGCTCGGGCCGTACACACTGGGCCGACCGCCCAATATGCCGGCCCCCGCCACATAGCGCTGGCATCATCAGCCACATCGCCTCATTTTACTGCATGTACAAAAGATCAGGCAATGCGGCTGACTACTCCATGGGAGCGCGCACTACGCGATGTAGGGCATACACACTGCACGATATTAACAATGATTTGGCCGATTCCCACACGTAGGAACGAAAAATTAACAATATTGTGTAGTGTGTAACCAGCTTAAGTTAACGATGTTTGTGGGGAATGTTTTAAAACAATCTTTTCATCTGTAAATAAATTTTGTTCCCAGCGGAAAAGATTTTTGCTCTCAGGTTTGAACCACAAATTTCACATTTTTATTTTGCTGAAACTTTTCAATTTTTTTAGCTGTAATAGTTACTCTTATATTACCTATATTGTGTTTTAGGTTAATGGGACTTTAAAACCCATTAAAACATTGTTTCTAATAGCAATGAATAATGTAAATAAACTAAAGCATTATAAATCAGTAAAAAGCTAAACATGGGTTTTAAAGAATTGCTTTAAAAAATGGATCACCTTCTCTGAACGTATAAAGATCTCGTACTTTCCTTTTACTGACTGTCTATAAGCTTAGCTGTAGCTTTTTATTTACTAACTAGTCAAGGAGTTTTTCATGATGGAATGCTTGAATTGTTGTTTCTCTCCGTACTGACACAACTAAAGAATAATTTGTGCGAGAGAAGCCTCTTGGGAGCCATTACTGTTATGATTTCATAAGCGTTGCATTCTGTATGTAGAACCTCCGTCATTAGTGTAAGTAGCAGATATCTGCTACATATGTATAAATAACGAAAATCAAATTCAAGACTGCTTCATTGTTCGTTTACTGGGTACCGTATCTCGGCTATTGGATTGGCAGTGCGTTTTGGTTTGCTATATTTCCCTATATGTATGTACAGTTGCTTTCTCAGAATACCTTCCTGCTCTGTAGGTCAGGCGACTGGTCATATATCCCATGCATTCTGGTGGCTGGCGCTTCAGTACCAATCATTTCTCTGATACTGGGCTGTCATGTATTGCCGCTCTTTTCAGTGCATTGATTCAGACGATTTCCCCTCATCTCCAGATATGTTTTAGCTTAAGATGCTGTTTTAAGTGAAGCTGACAGATTTCTGCAACCAGGAGCCTAAGCACTGCCAAAAGAAGACTGTCCCAGGGTACGAAGGTTTTACAGTATGCCCTAACATGTTTTTACTTGAGCTTAAAGCTGCATACACATACAACAATTTTTTTTTAACTATTATGGTTAAACGATATCATTTAATGATAATCATTTGAAAAAATCGTTCACTTTCTGAGTCAAACTAACGATAATCATTCATGCGCGTTCACGTTTGTAGTTCAGTCAGACTTGTCAACTGAACGATTTTCATTAAGGGAATATGCAAAAATCGTTTGTAGTTCCAAAAAAATCGTTCATTACACTTTTAAAAATCGGACAGAAAATCGGATGTAACAAAATCGTTGTGTGTGTATGCACCTTTAATTTTGACAACCTAAAAAACTTTTACGGTCAGGTACATAATTGTCATAGACCTCAAATAAATGACAGCATATACAGTGTGTGTGTGTGTATATTATATAATATATATGTGTGTGTATGTATATATATATAATATTTTCATAGACTGTTTCAGGAAATGAGTGTTTGGATCCCTTGAGAGGCAGTGAGATTATTTGAATGAAGGTGGCTGGATGTGACACGTACATTGTCACTACTTGAGTTTCTATTCGTCAAAACGAAGCAATTGTCTGTGTCAATGTTTAGTGGACACCTGTGACACTGTATTGGAGCATACACACGGTCAGACTTGTCAGATTTGTCAGATGAACGATTGAACGATTAAACGATTTGAACGATTTTACCAAAGTTTTGAACGATTTGAACGATTGAACGATTTTTGACTGCATTAAAATGAATGGAATCGTCCAAGTCTGACTGCAAACACATCAGATGTCAGAAATCGTTATCTGACCATCGGGAACGCGCATCGTTGATCGTCCATCGTTCAGGCATGTCAGATATGTCAGATTTTCCTTCAGATATGAACGACTGAACGATTTTTAAATCGTTATCGTTCATATCTGAAGGAAAAATCTGATCGTGTGTATGCACCATTAGAGTGATGTAATGCCACTAATTTTTAGTACTTCCATGGCGCCTCACACAGAGCGACAGACGATGACAGCTTCTTACAGCTATAGTGAAGTTACCAGCAGCTGCTCCCTGTGTGTGATAGGCTGGGAGTTTATAGCTTGACTGGTATTACAACGAAGCGCCACACACCCATTTAGGGAACTGGAGGTGCTGCTGCCTGCCTGCTAATGTAATTTAAGAAGCAGTGTTGATAGGGACACCGCTCCTGAGAAAAGGGTGTGTGCTAGCATTGGCCCTAGATGTTAATTTAGTTATAGGAATTGGAAACATAGAATTTGACGGCAGATAAGAACCACATGGCCCATCTAGTCTTCCCCATTTTTAAACATATTGTTACCTCAACCTTTATTGATCCTTACTCCATCTGAAGGATATCCTTATGTCTATCCCATGCATGTTTAAATTGCTGTACTGTCTTAGCCTCTACCACCTCTGATGGGAGGATATTCCACTTATCCACTACCCTTTCTGTGAAGTATTTTTTCCTCAAATTTCCCCTGAACCTACCACCCTCCAGTTTTAGAACATGTCCTTTTGTTCTAATACTTCTTTCTTTGAAGAATGTCTCCTTTCTTTACCTTGTTAAAACCCTTTATATATTTGAACGTTTCTATCATGTCCCCCCTTTCCCTTCTTTGCTCCAAACTATACATATTGAGATCTTTTAGTCTTTCCTAGTATGTTTAGACTATGTGGTATAGACCTTGCACCATTTTAGTTGTCCTTCTTTGTACAGATATGGCCTCCAGAACTGAACACAGTATTCGAGATGAGGACGTACCAATGACTTATACAGTGGTATTATCACTTCTTTCTTTATGCTACTGATTCCTCTCCCTATGCAACCAAGCATCTGACTTGCCTTCCTCATTGCTTTGTTACAATGTTTGCTTGCCTTTAAGTCACCTGAAATAGTGACTCCTAGGTCCCTTTCCTCTTCAGTACTTTCCAGTATAACGCCATTAATACTTTATTTAGCCTTTGGATTTTTGAGACCCAAGTGCAAGATCTTGCATTTTTCGGCATTAAATTGTAGTTGCCACGTTCTTGACCATTCCTCTAGTCTACCTAGATCATCAATCATTTGTTTTACCCGTCCTGGTGTGTCTACGCTGTTGCATACCTTTGTGTCATTTGCAAAAAGGCAGTTTCCCTTCAATACCATTTGCAATGTCGCAAATAAAGAACAAGTGAAAAGCCACAGACTTAGGGCCTGATTCAGCATGGATCGCTATTCTACTTATACGCACGCAAAGCAGTTGCTAATATCAGCGATGATATGTAAATGTTTGGATTGCAATCGTAGCCAAACATAAGGACGCCCACTCCCCCTTACTCACATCTGTACTGTTTAGCAATATAGCCAAACAATCGCTAACATCGGACCCATACGCACAGTTAGGCAGGTCAGACATCACTCAGGAATTGCTTACTTAGCGCACGCTATGAGGCCTCGGGCTTCGTATGGAATCGCAGTGGATAATTTATGTATGCCCATGCAACGTTGTCCCAACGCACTTATACTCCTGCGTTCGCCCGACCACACCCCTGTCGCCACCCACAAACTGCTCTTCCTGTCAATCACTCTGCCCTGGGTCTGCGTTGCCTCCCGATCGCAGTGGTTAGTACGTGCACTGTGATGCATGCGCAGAGCGCAACAATCGGCTGATTGCGTGCGTATAAGCAACTGCGTTCTTGGCTGAATCAAGCCCTTAGCTAGCTTAATGAGATGAAAGGATATCCTGCAAGCACAGAGTACTGACTAAAGACTCTGGTCATAAGGATTTGTAAAGTTTGTATAAAACTTAGAATACGTTCAGCTTGCAGCAGTACCTACTATCCCATTATAAAATAATATTCAATAATAACTTTAGTATTTGAGCTGATTTTGTAGGGGTTGTTAAAATTGAACCTGGCAGTGTTGTGTGTATTTTGTTTTTCCTTTCATCAGATTTGGCTACAGAAGAACGATTTTCTCTGCAGTGAGAAAAATGGCAATAGTAAACAGGATCAACAATGCCTGGACTTAATTATAGATGATCTACAGCTTGTGTCACAGATCAAATCATTTTGCAGAAGTTGTGGCCAGAGGCTTTTTATTGATTCCACAGAGGAAGAGGATTTTAACATTTGCATTTAGATAACGTTTTTAAATAGATGTTCATAAGCTTACATTTTTGTGTTTTAACATAGCTATATTGATTGTATAGTTTATTTTTCCTGAATACAATTGCTTACTGCTTGGCTGGTAGAGTTCTTACATGCTAAAAGTGCTGTTAATTGCAGTTATTCCCCCTCAGTGACTTGTCACCTTGCACTGTGCTGCTAAGATATAAGTAACTGAGTTTTTGCAGTAAATCCCTTGAGTGAAAAGAGCAATAAATAGATTAGACAATATTTTCTACTATGTAAAAATCACTCTGCACTTTCACACACCGCTTTTTTATGTTTTCTATAGTAACAAAACCGAGAAAAACATGAACTTTTTGCAAAAAAATATCAACAAAACTTATAGGGCGCTGCTGTACATTTAGCAGCATAGAAAGGAATGATACATCACCAAATAGGGATATCTCCATGACATGTTGAGGAATTTGCACATTTGAAATGGGAATTTAATGTTATTTTCGTGCATAGTAGTATCAAATGTTACTGGTTTTTTTTTTTTTTTTTGTGCAATCCATGTGCTCGGCCATGAAATACTGTATAACTAATTCTTTTATTACATCGTGAGGTGAATAGGTCCATGTGTAATACAACAATCATCAGTGCTCATTACCATGGTCATCCTAGTAGTTTGGCTTTGTCCTTTTGTACTGTAATGGGTTTCTACTGTTTGCAGGTGCGGACTTGCCAGTGTGAACCAATTACATCTGCATGCAGCTTCTACAGATTCAATTACTTGAAGACTAAATAATACTTCTATACTTGTTTATATAAAATAGTGAACTCCAAAAAACGAAAAAGAAACTGAATTGTCCATGTGGTGCACAGTGCTTCAGGGTCCATAGGGCTCCACAGGGAGACAGTGGGTGGTACTTGGAGAACTGGAAACCAACAGCAAAGCTTTTTTTCCCCCCTATACCCCATCCACAGCCTGAAGGCAACTCTGTTTCGGCAGGAGCTGGATCACCGTTAGAACAGTGGGGTTGCTATAAGCAGCCCAAGCTTTATTTTTAGGATTTATTTTTGTTTTCACAGTAGAGCAAGCAGCGCTAAACAGTCCTCTGGACGTCTGCACTGCTGCTCAATCACCCCGCCGCGACTCCAGTCCTTGGCAAGGTACTCTCGGCGGTGCTCCTGGGGGACCTAGCTAGCAGGGCTCCTTGGACCCCAGACTGCAGCCAGGGCTCAAGGAGAAAGGTAAGGGGGTCCGTGCCTATGCACAGTCTTACCTCTGGTTTCAAGAGACAGACCGGAGGCGCTGATGTAGAGACCAGTTTGTCCGGGACTCCACTAGACCACCAGGGTATAATGTACTAGCGCAGGGGACAGAATACTAAGACCAAGGACCTGGTGGTTGATGTCAGCATAGGGAAGAAGACCCTCTCCCTGCGGCCCCTCCTCCATCTCAGGGCGCCATTCCACTGCGGTCTTGCCGCCCCTGAGCTGTTCTCCCTCATCCTCTGAGACTCACAGCAGCCATTGTCTGCATCAGCACCAGGTCTATGGGAACGCTGGGTCCGGTCTCCCTGTATACCTCTCCCAGGAGCAAGGCTATACAGCGCTATTTCCTACCTGCCACTGCGCTCTGTGTAGTTGAATTTAGAATATAACTGCAGTGGACACTATGTGACTTGTGCTAGCGCTGCTGTCCATTTTTTCTACAACTGTCAGCTTTTACCTTTCCCTCTCTTTCATTATAACCCTGGCACACTGAAGTATAGGGTGCTCATATATTTGTGAGGGCTATCACATACTGTATACCCAGAATTGTACAAGATTGTGGCTAACTTGGCAGCTTCCAAGACTGCATTCTTACCATCTTCATCTGCTATGAAGGCTAGCATGTCATCCTTTCCGTCCTTTCGCCCCAGGGAAAAGCTGAAGGTAAGTCTCCCACAGCAGTCGGCATCCACTAAGGCCTCCAAGCCTAGGACCAAACAGACTTGGGCTACAAGACATCCACTTACCAAATCTGAGGACAAGCATTCAGACCGATGGGGCGGGCCTCTCCTTGGGTTTTTCACAGGGTGGGAGGCCGAGTTCTTCAGTTCACCCAGTTCTGGCGTCAGACCACCTCAGATGCCTGTGTAAAAGAAGTGGTCTTCCACGGATACGCCCTCTCATTCTTGAGACCCCCCCCCAGCAGTTCTTTTGCACAAGACCTCCATCGGACTCGAGCAAAGTTCTGCTCCTTCAGATGGCCATTCAGTCCTTACTGCTCTCAAAGGTAATAATTCCGGTCTCCTCATCACAGAGAGGGTAGGGCTATTATTCTACCCATTTCTTGGTTCAAAAGCCCAATGGGTCTCATTGGCCTATCCTCAACCTCAAGTCTCTGAACAAGTTTATCAGGGTGCCCAGGTTTCGTATTAAAACCCTACACTTTATTGTCCTGGCCATGGAGCCTGGGGACTTTATGGTGTCTAGACATTCAGGACGCTTACCTACATGTACCTATAGCACCTTCTCATCAGCAGTATCTCCGGTTTGCTGTCCTACAGAAACATTACCAATTTCACGCACTGCTTTTTGGGCTTTCTACAGCTCCTCAGGACTTTACCAAGATCATGGCAATTATGGTGGCCTATCTTCGTCGCCAGGGGATCATACTTGGATACTTGCTCTCATACTTGGACAATCTCCTGCTCTTAGCAAGTTTCCCAGAAATTCTTCACTACCATCTACAAGTAACCATTGCCGTTCTACAAACACACTGTTGGCTGATCAACTGTAAAAAGTTCCCTGACCCTTTTTCAAAGAATGGTACATCTGGGAGCCTTCCTGGACTCTAAGAGAATCTTCCAGAAAGCAGACAAAATTTCTGTATTACAGCACCGAGTTCGCAGATTACTCCAGTCGCCGAGTGTCAATTCACTCTGCAATGCAGACCTTGGGATCCATGGTGTCTACCTTTTGGTATGGTGGAGTTCGCTCCGTTTCACTCCAGGCCCCTACAACACCTGATCCTCTCCAGGTGGAATGGACTGCCTCATCTGCTCAGATCCCAGACGATGGGCCTCGCTCCAGAGGTTTGCCTGTCCCTATCCTGGTGGCTACAGACGTCCCACCTAAACAAGGGCCGCCTCTTTTGGATCCCAGACTGGACCCTCCTCACCACGGACGCAAGCCTCCGCTGGTGGGGCGCAGTGACCAGCCAGCACTTCTTCCAAGGGTGCTTGACTCCAGCCGAGGCGATCTTCCCAATCAGTGTCCTGGAACTCTGAGCCATTTACAAAGCCCTCACTCTGGCTCAGAATATTCTTCAGGGCAAGCCAGTACAAGTACAGTCCGACAACGCCATGGCAGTGGCCTACCTCAATCACCAAGGAGGCACTCTAAGTCGGTCAGCAATGGCAAAAGTGTCCCACATTCTTTCATGGTCTGAACGTCATCTGCCAGCCATTTCCACTGTGTTCATCCCGGGGATTCTCAATTGAAAGGTGGATTTCCTCAGCCGTTACGATGTACATGCAGGAGAGTGGTGTCTCAATCTTGAAGTCTTTCAGCTACTGGTGGCCAAATGGGGCCAACCGGACATAGGCCTCATGACACAACCGCAAGCTTCCAGTGTACGGGGCCAGGACGAGGGACCCCAATGCATTCTTCATGAACGTATTTTCTGTGAAGTGGACCTTCCATTTGGCGTACCTCTTCCAGTCTCCCTTGAGTTCTTTTCAAAGTTCAAGCAAGAAGGGGGCACGGCCCTGTTGGTAGCTCCGGCTTGACCCAGACGTTCCTCTCCAACTTCTACGACCCAACCTGTTGTCTCAGGGTCCCTGTCTAAATCCGGACCTGGCCCGCTTGTCTTTAACGGCTTGGCTCTTGAGACATACCTCCTAAGATCTAAAGGGTTTTCTAGCTCTGTGGTCCAGACAATGCTCAGACCGCGTAAACAGGTCTCTGCCAGGATTTATCACCGGGTGTGGCATACATATTTCCAGTGGTCTGCTACTAGAAACTGACCTTCAGGTTTTTAGGCTATCTAGAATCCTTGCCTCCCTTCAAGCTGGATTGGATCTCTGACTCTGCCTAGCCTTTCTGAAAGTGCACGTCTCTGACCTGTCCATCTGGTTCCAGCGCAGAATTGTTCCTCTTCCGGATGTTGACACCTTCCTGCAAGGTGTTCTACGAATACAACCTCCCTTTGTACAACCTCCATGGGATTTGTCAGTGGTTCTCCACGCACTTCAGGAACCTCCATTCGAACCCCTGGACTCAGATGTCAAATGGCTCACTGCAAAGACAGTTTCTTCTGGCTATAGCATCTGCCCATAGGGTATCTGATTTTAGGGGCACCTTCCTGTCGCTTTCCATTTCGTTAATCCGGACAGGGCTGTTCTTCGAATGCGCCCTGGCTTCCTTCCCAAGGTGGTCTCTCATTTCCACCTCAATGAGGAAATTGTGGTTCTGGCCTTTCAATCACCAGACCTCTCGGCAGGTGAGGCCTCTTTGTATGTGGTCTGTGCTCTGAGGATCTACGTGGGATCGTACTAGTGCCATCAGGAAATCTGTTTGTCCTATATGGATTCCACAAGAAGGGATGGCCAGCTTACAAACACTCTGGCCAGATGGCTTCGCATGACTATCTCACAGGCTTACACGCAGACTTGCCTTCCTGTGCCGGATACAGTATCTGCTCATTCTACTCACTCTGTGGGTTCCTTGTGGGCAGCCCGCCTTGCCGGCGCATCTGCCGAACTATGTAAGGCGGCCATGTGGCCTTCTGTCCACACCTTTTCCTAGGTTATATGCCTTTGATACATTTGCCTCTCAGGATGCTTCCTTCGGGAGCCGGGTTCTACTTTCAGCTCAGGAGCGTCCCCGTCCTGGAGCAACTGCTTTGGGTCATCCCTGTGGAATCCTATGGACCCTGAAGTAGATAAGGAGAGTTATGGTAATACTTACCCTTGTTAACTTTCTTCAAAGTCCACAGGGCACCTGCCCTGACGCACCTGGTTTCTATGGGTTTCTTCTCTTGGTCACTTGTTTCCTTCTTTGCGCGAGTGTGATTCTTCAGTGTACCAGTCTTCCGTCTCTCCTATCCTGCTCCTGCCTTGGGCTTGTTAACAAAACAGAGTTGCCTTCAGGGTATAGGAGGAAGTACCGGAGCATCCTGGGATTGAAAAAAGCTTTGCTGTTGGTATCCAGTCCTCCAAGTACCACCTACACCCCATTGTTTACCTGTGGACCCTATGGACTTCGAAGAAAGAATGTTAGCGGTAAGTTTTACCATAACTTTTTATTATTTAATGATATCACAATAATATAAAAGAACAGCGAAAATATTTTTTAAAGGAATGGAAAAGTGTGTCAAAGTTGAGAATGTGATTTTAAAAAATGGCTGCACATTTACACCTCCACTTAATATCAAAATAAAGTTATTGTCTGACGTTCTATATTTGTTGACCTTATTTTCCAATAAGAACACTAATCTGTATCTTGTGATTCTGTGAAAATATCAATAATGAAATAGTGCCATATTCAATATGGGATGTAAAGTCATTTTCAATATTGCCGATGACGTAATTTTCACCAGTTTCAATTATCCCCATAATCAATTTCAAAGACTTTTCACCGGTGCGAAGTCTTTGTTAAAAAACGGGGATAAGTTTTCACCATGTAATACATGGCAAAAAAACAGTGCAGAATTGGGGTTTTGGGGTACAAAGTAATAAAAAAGTAGCCTGCATCCCTTGTAATGTCACCTTTAGGTATTGTGTGTCAAATTAAAAAAAAAAAAAAAAAACCTCTGATCACATCAAAAAGGTACTTTCATTTTGGTGGTGGGAAAAAAATATTTGGGGACAGTTGTAAACTAGCGAAATTGACTCCTGCGTGGTTCCCAAGTATGCAGCAGGTGTTTTCTAGAATAAGGGTGGTAGCGGCAGG
The DNA here is from genome assembly GCA_031769625.1 of Taudactylus pleione. NCBI lineage: Eukaryota > Metazoa > Chordata > Amphibia > Anura > Myobatrachidae > Taudactylus > Taudactylus pleione. Next base: position 59,109 of record JAUIMM010000169.1, read on the forward strand.
TGGATTTTTGAAGAATTTTAAAAAATGATTTTAGGGACTTAAAAATATGCTTGCACCCATTTTCATGTACCCCAAATTTGATGGGTCTAGTTACTTTTTCCACTACTTCTTCTAAAGCCGCATTTATGCACCTGCCGCAGCTATTTAAAATCCCCGACTACCTTTACCAGGTCAAATCGGGGGTACCCATAATGATACCCTATGTCAGGACATCTTTTGGGGGGTGAGAGCATGATTTCCCCAAAAACTGACAGGACTTTTCGCTACTTACCTTTCAACCAGGTCACGTTTTCGCCGGATCCTTATTGCATACGGGGATAAGGGGGCACGCGCCCGATACTTTATTCCCTCCTAAAACGACGATGATGGCAAAAAGTCCGACCTCTGACTTTTCGCCTCAAATTGAATATGGCCCATACTGTCTATGACATTGTATCAAATCTCAATGGATTTGTCATATATTCATGCTGAGATATGCTGTCAAGTGATATTTGAGCTACTGGTAAATTATCAGAATTAGGGATAACTGTAGTAGTAAGTTATTGTCAGATGTTTTCATATTATGCTTTTGATACAAATATCACCAATTAATTGCTCTTAAGGTTCAGGCTATTGGGATGTTCTAAATCCAATACTCAGAGGTAAGGTTGTACACTGATAGAACTAGGGATGACCATCGATGATTCATAATTATCAATGGTTTATGGCCAATGTTGAATGTTTTTCCCATCAATGGGGTAGAACCAGATGGTCTCTCTCCATCGATGGAAGAACATAACCACAAAAAAACAAATGTATTTATTTTTTTAAGATACCGGGACACAGAGCATAGCTCTCCCCCAAACACCAACAAAGTCACGCCCCCCCAGTCATGGAACAGGGATGATCATCAGTTGGTGAAGCCATCGATGTTCATCCATTGCATAGTTGATTACCATCGATGGCCACTTTCTATTTTGCCTTCGATGGTAACCATACCAATGGCCATCCTAGATGAAACTTTGGTTATCAGAATGCAGTTCTCATTAATTGCTTCTATTATAGTGAATAGTATTCACTCACTTGTGAAATAATCTCTAGAGAGGAATAAGGATTACATACGCTATATAGTGACCTGAGATTTATGGACACCACTAACAATTACACTTTCCTAATAGATAGTTATGCATGTTTCCCATTATTAAAGGTGTTCCTGGGAAATATGCAAATTCATCATTCACAATGTTGTATTGATACAATCTCCCGCTGCTCAATATTGTCAATTACAATCCCTCTCTGGCTTAGTTCACATTGCTATCACTTGAATAAACATTTACATCATATATTAGACATGTGGGATGGTAGTAACATGCGCCTCCGTACCGATGCAGCATTTTGCTTTTACACTTTATCAAGGCACGGCAAGCCGAATTATAGACCAGAATGGTGTCATACCCACGGGCATTATCGTTTAACCAATCAGAAAGTAATCCAATCCACATTGACCAATCGCGTCATAATTCGTGGAGTATTGCCACCCATTCTCCTATGATTGAATGGGCGGCATCCGTATAGGATTGCCTAATAGAGTCCAGAGTGTCTAGATTACAATAAGACTTGACACAATATGTGTATCAGTGATCGATTGCTTATCGGTATACAGGGATTCCTGACTGTTATACAATCATATATATGTTTGTCATGACAAAATATTAAGAATGTGAAGTGACAATTGTATGGCTGGTTCATAGTTTATTAGAAAAACAAGTAAGTAATTTCGGCCAGCCTGGTCATGTGACCACTATATATGCGACAGCATATGCGACTGCAGCTTAATCACCTCTGTTCTCCAATGGTTTCTAAAACTCTAAGTGATTTTGGAAGCTATACTGATGTCTGTTCTGTAAGTCAGTCTGTTCCTGGCTATCCCAGCTAGTATATCTATCTATATAATTTTATTGTTCACACCAGACCGGGGACAGGGCAGGGCACTGATGTGCAGGCATGACTTCCCTGTGCAAACTTCCGAAGGGGGTGTGGCCGACCAGGGTGGGGGTGTTCCTGGTGACACTTCCCCAATTCGTCACTTTCCGGAGGTGCTGGGCTTTGCCTAAGCTCTCTATTCACCCGGGGGCGATTAGACACCGCAACTTTAAAACAGCCAGCACATTGGAGGAAAATACAGCTATAGTAATTAAGAGTGCAAATAAAGGGGGAGGGGTAGTTATTTTGGATAAAGAGGCTTATTTAAAGGAAGCATGGAGATTATTAAATGATGAGTCAACCTATTTAAAGGTTGAGAAGACTTTAATTGACAGCATCATCACTGATATTAATGTACTCTTGAAATGTGGACTGGATGAGGGTTGTATTTCAAAGGCAGAACACGGGTATCTGATGGTTAAACATCCTAGGATGCCCGTGTTCTATTTCCTGCCAAAAATCAATAAAAGATTAATTGACCCCCCCGGGCGGCCGATAGTATCGGGGATAAAATCGGCTACATCGGGGTTGTCAGAATTTGTGGATGTGTATATCAAAAAAAATGTGGTAAATTTAGATTCATATATTAAGGACTCCACCCAAGTATTACAAATATTGGATGAGTTAAAATAGTCAGAAAACTTTGTGGTGTACTATTGACATTGTTGAGGCCCTATATACGAGCATTCCCCATGATAAAGGTATTGCTGCAGTAGATTAATTCCTGAAAGATGATCCTGAGATTACAGAAATAAAAAGGAAGTTCATTTTGGAATGTTTAAATTTTAGTTCTGAAAAATATGATGTTTTAAATTTCAGGTTTTTTACTGCGATGGGGACCCCTTGTGCTCCGAGTGTAGCGAATTTATACTTAGGAGTATGGGAGAAGGAATATGTCAGTAATTTTGCGAATCCTTTTTTGAATAACATCAAATTGTTTAAATGCTATATAGATGATGTCCTGATCATTTGGGAGGGTGGTCCGTCTGTGTTTCAGGAGTTTGTCGTACCTTGCCATTAATGATTTCAATTTACAGTTTACATCTAATATACAAGATAAAAGAATTGATTTTTTGGATCTAGTGTTGGATACTTCCGTTTGGCAAGTAGGAGAAAATGTGGATACTTATACCCATATTAAAACTGTGGACAGTAACAGTTATGTCCATTTTAATAGCTGTCATTTACAAAAATGGAAATCAAATGTACCTAATGGTGCATACACACGGTCAGATTTTTCCTTCAGATATGAACGATAACTATTTAAAAATCGTTCAGTCGTTCATATCTGAAGGAAAATCTGACATGTCTGGACGATCAACGATGCGCGTTCCCGTTTGTCAGATAACGATATCTGACATCTGATGTGTTTGCAGTCAGACTTGGACGATTCCATTCATTTTAATGCAGTCAAAAATCGTTCAATCGTTCAAAACTTTGGTCAAATCGTTCAATCATTCAATCGTTCATCTGACAAGTCTGACAAATTTGACCGCGTGTATGCTCCATTACTCTCAGTTTCTGCGGTTGCGCAGAAATTGTGCACGAGAGGTTATGTTTGATGAACAATCTGCTGTATACAGGACTAGATTTAGGGAGAATTACCCAATGGATCGAATTACGGAAAGTATACAGAGAGCGAAGATGCTTCCTAGAAAACAGCTATTAGAATATAAGATAAAGACAGACTATGTTAAGAAAGATAAATTATTTGTCCCATTTGTAACTACTTTCAATAATGAGAAGGAAATCAGGACCATATTAAAGAAACATTGGAGTGTGTTGACATTAGATCCAGTTATAGGGAAAGCTTTGCCTGCTTACCCACAAGTTATATTTAAAAAAGCAAAATCTTTAAAAAAAATGTTAGCCCCTAGTGCTCTCCCTAAAGATACTGCAACAAGTGAGAGAGAACGCTTTAAAGGTTTTTATCCCTGTAATCACTGTAAGGTCTGTCAATTCTGTAGGAGATTTTTTTAGTTAGTCTAATGAGACTAATAAATTTGCTATTCAAAGTCTAATGAATTGTCAGACAACACATGTTGTCTATTTATTAGAATGTAAAGGTTGTAAGAAAAAATGTGGGTAAAACGAAACGTCCAATAAAATTACGTGTGTAAGAGCACATGAGAAATATTTTAAATCGAGTTAAAAATCAGTGTTCCCAGACATTTTGCTGAATGTCAAAATTCTTCAGTAAAAAACCTGTCTTATAAAGCAATTGAACATGTCATTCCTGATGAAAGAGGGGGGAATATTCTTAAGAAATTAGCGAGACAGGAGACGTTCTGGATTCACAAGTTGAATACTATGATTCCTTTCGGTTTAAACGAGAGTTATGACCTGGTTCCTTTTTTGACAGACTAAGTGGCCTGATAAGTACTGCCAGATATGGTTAGGACGTTGTTGAATCCATGGATTCCGTCTTGAACCTTAATTGACGGCAGTGCTAGATGGTCAGGTATTAGATGTGTTATACATTTTATATATAAATTTATTTAAAAAAAAATTATAATTAGAAAAATTTTTTTTGCTTCCTTGAATTATAGTTCCCTGTTTCTTATTCCTATCAAAATGCTAGGAAGCAGGATATCATACTAGAATATGACCATAATAGAGAATAGGTTTTGGTGGAGTAGAGGCTGCCATGTGTAATGTTGTTAAAAAGATTTACATTGAAATGAAATAGGCAGCTGTAACCTTATTCATTCTTGTTTTTTAGCTTATTCTAGCTTTGATGTATCAAGTTCTCTCTTAAAGAAATGGCAACATTGTTTTTAAATTTAAATAGTGAATTTTATAAAAGGGTACTTAGTATGTGTTTTATATTTGTAGTTCTGTATTGGTTTTTCTTTGAGTTAACTGATTGTATAAAATGTGAAAAATATTGGTCAGAATGATATATTATTTATCTGTGTTATACGTGAGGTTAGTCTGTGATATGTTTATGATTGAGATATGCAATAAGCAGAGGTTAATTGATCAGGCAATAGAGTATGTTATAAGAAATGGTTAATTAAGCCAGTGATAAAAACTATCCGGACCACTGGTTCCGGACACGCCTCCTGACGAAGTCCCATTGTGACGAAACTAGTTTGGGCACTGGAGTGACGCTTGGTATTGGTCCCGCTAGCGCAAAGGATAAAGAGCCAGTTACCCGCATCTGCCATTAGCGGTCAGACGGAGTAGAGGATATCCGCCGTGCGGTATTCACCTGGACTCTGTTATATGCTTGCTCATTGTAGACAAAATGTGAGTGTTCCTATTTAGAATGTAATAAACTCTTTGTGATTTATTTCACGATGATGCGCTCCCTTTTCTTTGTGCCATAGATTCAATAAGGCTCTGGAGGAGAGCTGCAATATATCCCAATTGAATATACAGATTTAGAGCTCGTCGGGAGAGATACTTTTTTCAGTACACAAAGGAACTGATTTGCGCCTTGGACTCTTTGCTGAATATATATATATAATATATATATATATATATATATATATAATTAAACACACACACACACGTGTCCACGTACATCTAACCTCCGTGTGCTACAAGTCGCGCCACACAACGCGGGAGCTCCGTGTGACTTGGTAGCGTCAAGCATATTTTGTGCGACTTTCTACCTGCAAATGTGTCTTATTCGCACAGCGATGCGAATAGATAGGACAAGCAGCTTCTGCTGATTAAAATGATATGCAGCATGCCTATGTTCTCTGTGTATGACTACAGGTGTATCTGAATGCTAAACACTACTTTACAGTGTAACAGCCGCTGACACTGTAAAGTAGTGTTTTGCATGCAGATACACCCGCACTCGCTCACAGAACATATTCTAATCAACAGAAGTTGCTTGTGCTTCATATTCGCATCTTGCAATTGTAGCAATAACGTATTGGTATCCTTTAAAAAAAATTGTGGTTCCCTTTGTTTTAATGGCTGCAAAAAAAGTCCCAAGTATTGAGTTTTCTCAGTAATAGAACCGTCTAGAACTGCAAGGGTCAAAATGTCATCCAACTCCTGTTTAAATCTTTGTGTTTGATCAGCATCCAAGATTTTATATACATTTGTGTCATTTAATTGGCGATAGATTTCAGTGACTTTGTCTACGGTGTCTTGGAGAACTATCGCCCCACCTTTATCAGCGGGACGTATAGTAATATACTTGCCATCACCCAGTGATTTCAATGCAGAAAACTGTCTTGGATAAATTTGAGAACCTAGATATCGGTTCAGAAGCACCTTTCATCACATCTTGGTCTACCATCCTAAAAAAGCAATGTGTAGACGGATTGTTGGACTGCGGGTTAATGCTAGATTTAAGTCTGCAAGGTGCCAAAGTAACCTCACTAACGTTGAATGCGGAGTCACCGAAGAACTCTCTTAACTTTAAACTGCGTTTGAACCGGCAGGCGTCAACTTTCCAGTCAAAGGGATTAAATTTGTTTGTCGGCACAAATGAAAGGCCGTTATTTAAAAGTACTGTCTCCGGGATAGTTATTATTCGAGAGGACAGATTGACCACTAGGTCCTCTTTCTGTATGATTTCTTGCCACTTTTTTTGGCCTCCACATCTTGTGAATTTCCTCTTCCTAACCCGTGACCTGCACGGGTGGTCACCCCTAAAGGGGATTTCTGAGTAGAGGTTGAAGGTGCTGTTTCTTGGTCACTGAATGAGGTATTCGGTTCATTGCATCTTTTAGTGTCTCATGCCATATTCCTACTGTTAAATTGCTTTCTGTATCTCGTATGGGCTTTTCCAGTCACCCAGGTGTACACACTCTGTTCCTCATAATCCTTATTAACGTTTATTAGTTTTTCTTTTTTGTACTTAAGTCCTCTTTTTATGCTTCTACCTGGTTGCTAAGTTTCTCCATCCATTTAACTGATTTGTCTTGTACAAATTTAGTAGTGTGTGCGGTCTCAAATGCTACAATTTTCTTTCACATTCTTTCATTCTCTCGCCGATTCTTCAATAAGAACACGAATTAGATCAAGAAAGCACTTGTTAAGGATCGCTACCCAGTGACAGCAGAAATCTAGATTATGTTGACCAATCGCGGGGTTATCGCGTATTCTAAAACCTCTTGGAATTTTTTCCATCGCTGTGATAATCTGATAGTGTTACACCATGTAGGTGGAAATCCAACTCCTTCTTTTTCAGTTTTAGAAAAGTAAAGAATAAATCTTCCAGAGATTTTGTCCCAGCAGTATCTGATAGTGTCTCTTTGAAATAGACTCTTCGCCTCCGAATCCGAAAAACTAAGCATTTCACAAGTGGGTAGGTGCACATTAGTAAAACCACTGCCGTCTGAGGGAGCGTTCTGTGTAGACGTATTAATGGATATATACTAGAAAAATGGACGGACTTGAAAATATCTCCACACTTTAACCAACAGCCTTTAAAACAATGTCTTTATATACTGCACATATGATGTTAAGGGAGGTATCCACTAGATGATTAAGTTGAACGATAACGATCGTTCGAACATTCAATCGTTTGCAAAAGTGTCTAAAACGACCAGCGATGCGCGTGCCCGTTTGTCGTTTAGACATCTATCATCTTTCCAACATGCTGGTCAACCTGACTATATCGTCAGGTTCAGCATGTCTCCAGATGATTGATTGACCCTGCACTGAACGACTGCTCATTCAGTGCAGGCTCATCACACGACTGACAAATGACTGAACTATTACAATGTCGTAATCGTGCAGTCGTTTTCAGATCTTGTAGTGGATACCCGCCTTTAGACAGCATGACACACTGCATGTGGTATAGATCAGCCAGACAGATCTCCAAGTGACTAAAAAGTTGCAAATATATCCTTAAAAGTAAAGTTCAAACACAAGCCACATTGTATCCAGAGTAAAAATCACACGTAGGATGGCTGAGGAGTACAGCAATAAATAACAAGTTGTGGTAGCCTTGTCACCAATCAAACCAGAAGGTAAATTTATAGTTTGCATAGACCAGCACTCCACTAGGTACAAAAAACATTACTTGCCTAGGTGCCCTCTCCCGTTAGCAGCTATCACCGTACAATATGTGCCAGTATGGGCGGCACTCACAGGACTCTCTCAGTTCGATTTAAATTACGAACAGGTCATATTTATTTTAACTCCGTTTCAATCTCCTACAGTGGAGACTTTCCTCAGCGACCATTACAATAATAGCTTCCTTAACAAGTGTTCTCTAGATCTAATTCTTGTCATTGAAGAACCGGCGAGAGAATTTAATAATGTGAAAGCGAAATTATAACATTTGAAACCACACATAGATACACACACACATACACACACGTGCTTGTAAGTTTGTGAACCCTTCAGAATTCTCTTTCTGGTGAAATTTGGCCTAAAACTAACTCAGATTTTCACACAAGTCCTGCAAATAGATAGAGAACCAAATGAGACAAAAAAATTAGACTTGCTCATTTTATTTATTCAGGCAAATTATTCAATATCAAATATCTGAGTGGCATAGCGAGGTTAGTATTATGTTTATTTTTTTTTTTTTGGGGGGGGGGTTAGGGTTAGGCACCCCTATGGGGATGGGGGGTTAAGGTTAGGCACCACTGGGGGGGGGGAGATAGATTTGGGCATGAAGGGGGGAGACTTAGGTTTAGGCACTAACGGGGAGGATTAGGCTGCAGGGTGGGAAGGGATAGGCTTAGGCTACAAGAAGGGAGGGCTAGGGAGAGAAGGTGGGAGGGTAAGTATACTTACCTCACACCTGTCCAGATACCAAACACCGGTATACCTCTGTCTGAATTATGATTTTAGGCGCCCCGACTGCCGGTTTTACATACCCATTCTATCTAGTAGCATACTATGGTAGGCACACTTTTTCCACCACCTGCTACAACTGTTAATCCACAATCTTTGCTATATATATATATATATATTTTTTTTTTTTTTGTGCGATGTATACATGGTTTATATGCCCAGGGCATGAGTCCGGAATGCTAGTCGTACTTGGCTTTTCCCATTCATTTCAGTAGCTCATTTATTTTAATGGAGTTTTCATCTTCTGCACTACTTGTAGAAAACTCATTGTAATGAATGGTCTATTTCCATACCTCCCAACTTTTATGTCCCCCGAAGAGGGACAGTGCGCACGTGGCTGAGAAGGGGTGGGGTTTTGGAGAAAGGGAGAGGATCCTCTGTAAAACTGTACGGAGCCTCGCAGCTTCCCCTGATTACGTTACTATGGTGGCGTGCCCAGCACACTCTGAGATGCTGGGCAGCCCCCAGGCTCTCCGTATACATCTGTTCTCCCCCTGCTGCACTGCATAGCAGAGCAGTGGGTTGTGCTCCCCTAAACCCCCACTACGGGACACTGCGGCCAGTGAGACAGTCCCAGAAAAATGGGACTGTCCTGCTGGATGTGGGACAGTTGGGAGATATGTATTCAAATTAACAAGAGAAACACCATATATTAAAATGGGCAGTGTCAACCCGTTCTGGTGCTAGTTAGGTGAGACTCCCATGAGAACAGTTGGACATCCAAGTGAAGCAACCTCCTGCTGTTACAAAAACCTCCAACCTAGGCTGGATCCTAGTATTAACAAGGGAACCTGTAAAGCAAGTGGTCAGAGCAGCAGTGACTGGGGTAATGATAAATATGACCTACAGATTTGTCCTCATACATCATTGCTGCAGTCAAGCCAAATAGCCCCCTTGGCGTGCAAGGCCCCGTGCTACTCTGCTAGCATCAGGGGTCTTTTTTTCTGAACATGAACATCTTCGTTGCAATGTGAGTAGGAAGCACCAGGAGACTGTGATGAATAATTTATTGATGCAACACTTGTATATCTGTGTGTGACTGAGTCTCTGAATCTATTATATATATACAAAGTGCTACCATGCAGTGGCCCCAGCTGCTCTGAGCGTCGTCTTTGCTGAGAATGTGCGTCTTATTCGCATAAATAAAACAACCAAAGGCGACAAAGCTAGTGCTAGCGTACAATGACCACTGAGACTTGGGGTACTTGTACAGCTGTGTGCGACTGAGGACCTGATTCAGAGTTCTGAATAGAGTAAGAGCAAGTAACTGTGTACCTGGACATACCATGTTGCAATGCAAGGAATGCAAATATATACTTTTTTTTTTTGCATACAGGGTAAATGCTGGCTGCTTTTACATGCAAGCCACAAATGCTGGACAACTTTATTACACTGCAATGTACATTTCCGTTGGGACACACCCCTCCCAAATCTAATTCTCTCTGCACATTTTAAATCTGCCCCACCTGCAGTGCAGCATGGTTTTACCAAGATGCACAGTTACTTGCTCTTTCTTAAGGTGTGTACACACTGTATGATATCTATGAACGATAACTCTATTGTTCAACGATATATCGTTCATTTTTATGTAGTGAATGACCAACGATGCACATTCCCGCATGAACGATAACGATATTTATGATCGTCCGTACATGCAGGCCAACTTGCATGATATTGTTAACTTTGCCTCAGATGTGGCACGATGACTTCACTGAAAGATATCTTTCAAAAATATCTTTCAAGTTGTTGGTGGTACAGATTGTACCGTGTGTATGCAGCATTACTCCATTCCCAACCCTAAATCAGTCTGAATCTGTGTAAAATGGGTTCTGATATGGGCGCCTGTGGAGTCTGCTCTAGTCAAGTTTTGTTGTGCTTCAACTGCGACTTTGTACGTGTGTGTGTTAACATCTTCTGTGCACATAGTTGCAACCTAGCATCTCTGGTTCATTGTGAGCAGCTTTTTCTGCATTTGCAATTCGCTTAAGACTATACTTAAACAGTTGGTACGCTACTCATCTTGAAGAGTCTCTAATTTGCGCCAGATGTCTCGTGTCATGGGGCAAAGAGGCTAGGTATATATGATGGATGGTGGTGACAACATTATGTTACAGGGATTGAATAGTTGGTCAGGATTGAAGGGGGAAGTTTTATCCTACCAAGATGGGCAGGTGATTGACCTTCCAGCATGACAACAACCCTAAACATATAGCCAAGAAAACATAGTGGCTTAAATGATAGGAAGGTAAATCTACGTGAGTGACCAGTCAGAGCCCTGGCCTAATCAATAGAAAACTGTATATGCCCTTGAAGCGAGCGGTCCGTCACTGCCCACCATGAAATTAGACTGCAATTGAACAATTCTGCAAGGAAGAATGGGCAAATATTCCCCAAGCTAGATGCTAAAAGCTGATACAGACAGTATACAGTTGAGATGCCTGCGGACAGGATGCCGGCCGTCAAAATACCAACGCCGGAATCCCACCGCCCGACAAAATGCAAACGCTGATAAACCGAAGGGGATCAGGATACCGGCGTTGGCAACCCGAACCGCCGGACTGATGAATGTCCAGGACTGGGTAAGTATGAGTTGTTTCCCAGGGATGGGGGGTTATGTTTAGATACCCTCGGGGGGAAATTAGGGGCATTTTTGTTTATGAAATGGTTAATTGATTAATTTGAAAATGTAAACTTTTTTATTTTTTTAATCCTATACATGATTTTCATCCATGCTACATGGAACATTATAGTACCTTTTTATATTTCCATTTCATCCAGCTCTGATCACAGCTGGAGCTTGTAAGAGATTTGAAAGGGTTCCTGGCAATGTTCGCACAGCATGTGCCAGGAAGAAATGCATCATCTATACTACTGTCATTTGTCTAGACTTTCATTTAGCAGACAGTTAACTTGTGTCATTTATTGATTCTGGTAGTCTATGATCCATTCTATATTTAATCTGTTCTAAAATGCTTTGCACATCTATTGCCTTTTCCCATGCTCTGTTCACGCTTGTTAATTGTGGCTGAGAATATTATTAAAGTTTTCAGGGAAATGTTTGAAACTTAAGGATAAATGCATTGAAACTATAGGTTGTACTAAACAGGGCTGTTTCTAGGGGCTTGAGCTCCCAATGCGAACAGTAAACCACCCCCCCTCCCCCTCCTCTTTCAATCTTATAATTTTGTGCATGCCCCGGTAAGTGTGTGGTCTCCCAGAAAGGGTTGTGGCCACAAATGAAAAGACTATTTTATAAATAAATGACTTTAAAATAACCAAATGGTTAGGGACCGCAAAACCTGTTAAAATTTCCAAGGCACACTATCAGTCCCCTGAGGTGAAAGGGAAAAAAATCACATTGATCCCCAATAGAAGAAATAACATTGCTCCCCCACAGAGCCAGAAATAAATAACATTGCTCCCCCACAGAGAAACTTTACTTTGTTCCCCGCAGAAAAAAAGCACATTGCTCCTTCTATATCCCCAGCTTGCCAGCACCACCTTCTCTGTCCCCAGACAGCATGCTTGCCCCCACTTCTGTGTCTAGCTCTCTTACCTTCTTCTTGACGGCACGGTTCCTCTCTTCCAGCGGTGCGGTGTGACACCATGATGTTACGCGCGGTTAAAAAAAAAAAACTTTATTGCACAGCTGGGCTTGAGGGTGGGTTGGGAAATGGGCAGGCCACTGGCTTGCAGGCGGCCCCCCTGCGCCCAGGTCCTCCCTTTATAGCCGCAGCATTGTAGTGTGGGTTTGCGAGTGCCCTTCGGGGGTTACAGCACCCTTTAACGGACAAGCCAGCCGGCCCTTTACTTATGGGACACAGGCGCACGCTTGGCGCTGCTCCTTTGTTGATGCACGTGCAGCCACAGTGCACACAATTCACAGACACAGAAATTTTTTTTTTTTTTCTGCACTTGGGGGGGAGCACCCCTGAAGGACAGAGCACCCCCTGGACAACACTACAACACCCCTTTAGGACTGGGACACTGCACAGGACTTTGGAGTGGACACAGCCCCTATGGACAACAGCAGCACAGCACAACACAGCCAGCCCCTATGGACTTTGGATGAGTGGACACAGCCCCTATAGACAACAGCAGCACAACACTACACTACACAGCCCAGCCAGCCCTAACTCCCACCCTCCCTCTTCACTGTCCACAGCCGAGTGAGAAAGTGGTACCTTATATAGAATCCAAAACCCGCGAGACCCGGAAGGCGGGATGATGACGTTTTGCCTGACTCTGATCGGGGGGGCTCGGATTTCAGAAATCCAAACCCGCTCACCCCTAATATTAATATATATATATATATATATATATATATATATATATATATATATATATGCTCTGAAATAAGTTTCTAAATGCACAAAAAGTATTGTTTAAAAACCAAGTGAACATTAAATTTTTTCAAGTGTTCACCAGAGAGGCTTGGTGAAGGAGCAACTGGACCAGCCCGAAGCAGGTATATCTTCTACATGCTGGATTCTCAGGTCTCCGCTGCGGCTTCTGGTGACTCAATATGAATCCCACGCATCCTGTGTTTGATTGGTGGGAACTCAAAGGAGTTGCATGGGGCCAGATCTGCACTGTACAGCAGATGACCAAGCTCCTAGATGCGTCCATGGGACAGAAAATCAACCTCTGTCCTGGACTTGTGGGCAGGTGCAATATTGTGATGGAGAAGGGCACTATGAGCGAACTTCTGTGGTGCTGCGCCTCCAACTGGGGTCCAACGGGCTGTCTGTTTGGTCTGAAGGTTGAGACTGTTTCAGGATTCATCACCACTGATGATCTTGAGAGACCACCATCAAACCTGGCCAGCATGTTGTGCCACCAAGTGACCTGAACAACCCCCTGCGCGTGAGTCAGCTGATGGGAACACCCAGCATGCATAAACCTTGCTCTAGCCAAGCTTTTCGTGGAGTATCAAGCAGATGGATCTCAATAACACGCCTACCTCTTTCTCCAACTGAGCCACATTCACCCGGGCTTCCACCTCAACTATGGCCCACAGGACAGCAACATTATCCTCGTTTATTTCTGCACTCCTTGTCTTTCAGGGACCATCCCTGCACCGAAATTCTGATAAACACTCAAACGCAGTAGTTTGGGGTGGTGGTTCCTCCCCAAAAGCAGATCATAATCGCAATCCAGATCATGGCTCTCCAGTGGCCTCTGTTGAGCTCTATAATGAGTTTGTGAATAAGCTGACTTCTTAGGCGTGCAGTGCATCTTATATACGGTCATGTGCCCTGTAATTTTACAAGAAGTTTAGTCCGAGATTACCGTTCACAACCAGACAGTCTGGTCATATTGCATCTACTCTACCTATAGTATACACTGCGCTTCCGGATACTTATCGCACACCCAGTGTGTGTGTGTGTGTGTGTGTGTGTATATGTATATTTTTTCCAGGCAGGTGGCATCCAAAAGTAGCCGGGTGGGGGCCTTCGCAATTATGCGAACGCCGGGAAAAGGGGTATCTCCCAGACCAATCCAGCCCGACATGTCTCAGGCTGCTCCCCCACTGGCTCTGTCAAAAGTGCCCATTATGCGATGCCCCCTGTAGTTTCCCTTTTTATGCATTGCCCCCTGTAGTTTAGCTTTGCCCTTATGCAGTGCCCCCTGGCTGAAGTAGTGCCCCCAGGCTGGCCCCTTTATGCAGTGCCCCAGGCTTAAATAGTTCCCCCAGGTTTGCTCCTTTATGCAGTGCCCCCAGGTTGGCCCCTTCATGCAGTGCCCCCAGACTTAAATAGTGCCCCTATACTTGCCGGCCGCTCTCCTGCTCACCGCTGCCTCACGCTGACTGAATCTAACTAGATCCAGCAGGCGCGCAGGGCAGACACCTCACTTCACGAGTGACGTCATGACTTCACTGGGAGACGCGCAGTGCATCACTGGGAACGCTGGCCTCTGAAGTGATCGGAGGCTTCTTTAGCCTCTGGTCAGTTCAGAGGTCAGCGTTCCACAGCGGGGGTCGGTGGGGAAAAGTGCCGGGCGGCCGGCTGTTTATACATAGTCAGGTGCATAAATATTGGGACATTGACAGAATTTTCATATTTTGGCCTCTATACACCACCACAATGGCTTTGAAATGAAACAAACAACACGTGCTTTAACTGCAGACTTTCAGGTTTAATTTGAGGGTAATTACATCCAAATCAGGTGAATGGTGTAAGAATTACAACGGTTTCTATATGTGCCTCCCACTTTTTAAGGGGCCAAAAGTAATGGGACAAACTAAACAATCCTAAATCAAACTTTCACTTTTTAATACTTGGTTGCAAATAGTTTGCAGGCAATTACAGCCTGAAGTCTGGAACGCATAGACATCTCCAGACGCTGGGTTTCATCCCTGGTGATGCTCTGCCAGGCCTCTACTGCAAATGTCTTCAGTTCCTGAATGTTCTTGAGGCATTTTCCCTTCAGTTTTGTCTTCATCAAGTGAAATGCATGCTCAATTGGATTCACGTCAGGGGATTGACTTGGCCATTGCATAACATTCCACTTTTTAGCCTTAAAAAACTCTTTGGTTGCTTTTGCAGTATGCTTTGGGTCATTGTCCATCTGCACTGTGAAGCGCCGTCCAATGAGTTCTGAAGCACTTGACTGAATATGAGCATATAATATTGCCTGAAACACTTCAGAATTCATTCTGCTGCTTTTGTCAGCAGTCACATCATCAATAAATACAAGGGAACCAGTTCCATTGGCAGCCATACATGCCCACGCCATGACACTACCACCACCATGCTGCACTGATGAGGTGGTATGTTTTGGATCATAAGCAGTTCCTTTCCTTCTCCATACTCTTCTCTTCCCATCACTCTGGTACAAGTTGATCTTTGTCTCATATGTCCATAGGATGTTTTTCCAGAACTGTAATGGCTTTTTTAGATGTTGTTTGGCAAACTCTAATCTGGTCTTCCTGTTTTTGAGGCTCACCAATGGTTTACATCTTGTGGTGAACCCTCTATATCCACTCTTGTGAAGTCTTCTCTTGCTTGTTGACTTTGACACATATACACCTACCTCCTGGAGAGTGTTCTTGATTTGGCCAACTGTTGTGAAGCGTTTTTCTTCACCAGGGAAATAATTCTTCTGTCATCCACCACAGTTGTTTTCTGTGGTCTTCCGGGTCTTTTGGTGCTGAGCTCTCTGGTGCGTTCTTTCTTTTTAAGAATGTTCCAAACAGTTGATTTGGCCACACCTAATGTTTTTGCTATCTCTCTGATGGGTTTGTTTTGATTTTTCAGCCTAATGATGGATTGCTTCACTGATAATATGAGATCCAAAGAGCTGTCACAGAGTCGACAGCAACTGATTCCAAATGCAAATGTCACACCTAGAATCAACTCCAGACCTTTTACCTGCTTAATTGATAATGAAATAACGAGGGAATAGCCCACACCTGTCCATAAAATAGCTTTTGAGTTGATGGTCCCATTACTTTTGGCCCCTTAAAAAGTGTGAGGCACATATAGAAACCGTTGTAATTCCTACACCGTTCACCTGATTTGGATGTAATTACTCTCAAATTAAATCTGAAAGTCTGCAGTTAAAGCACATCTTTGTTTCATTCCAAAGCCATTGTGGTGATGAATAGAGGCCAAAATATGAAAATTCTGTCAATGTCCCAATATTTATGCACCTGACTGTATGTGTGTGTATATATGTGTGTGTATATATATATATATATATATATATATATATATATATATATATATATATATATAATTTTTTTTTTTTTTGTGTGTACATAATAGAATATAGCGTACCCACTAGGCTTCTTTAACAACAGCATGCTGTTGGTGATGGCTTGAGAGAGGGGGTTGCACCTCGAAACGTTGCTGTATACATTTCATCTATTTTTATGCATTTAAAAGTCTGAGTGCCCTTCCTTATTGTGGAGTGAAATGTATATAATATATTCTCCTCGCGCTGACTGAATCTAACTAGATCCAGCAGGCGCAGGGCAGGCTCCTCACTTCACGAGTGACGTTATGACTTATAAGTCTTCATATAGTCAAAGTTATGTGTTTTTATACCAAACTTAGATAAGATTGTTGGAAATTATTTGAGTAATTTTTTTGTAACGGTCACTTTGAGACATGAGCTATGCCTCATGATGATAATTCAATCCAGACTGTCAGGCTGAATGTTTTATCCTATAGCCTATTGCACAGACCCAAAAGGATAATGTCCTTATTAGCAATTGCCGGCTCACCTGCGAGATTGTATTATATAAGTACATCCCAATGTGCACCCAGTGGCTTGTCTGTGGCCTTTCTCAAGAGAGCCTGTCCCAATGTGCCAGTGCCGCTGGTGATTCTCCTTCTGTAAAGTGCTGTTGATGAAAGTTTCAGTGCAGTGAACAGCTGGATGATTGCTCACACTTGAGGTATTATCAGTAAGATGTTATTCCTAAAAAAGAACAGTCTCCAACAGAGGGATATTGGAAATAAATGCACTGTTCTGATTAACATGTTCCTTCACTTGTTTCCGATTTCATTAGAAAGGTGGCGGTCCATTCTCGGTAGCTGGTTTAAATACCTCTTATGCTCCGGATTCAGCTAATTAGTAATCCTGTGCAGAAGCAAACACCCAATTAATACAATAAAGATACATTTCAAGTTGTCTATAAATCAGATTAAAACTCTGATCTTACCATAGATACTTTCTTAATATTAATAAATTTAAATGGTTAGATTTTCTGTCTATGTTGAAAGTGACATAGTATTCCATTTTATATAAAATATTATTACTAATGTTGCTATTAATAATATTGTAATGCTGTTTTCAAATAAGTGTATATATACTGTATATTTTCACAGAGAGTCTCTTCAGAATTACCCCAAGAAATGATTCCCCTTTTGTTGTACAATACAAATTCTAAAGCTGGCCACACACTAAACCAACTTACATCCAACCAGCCAACTAGTTGATTGTTTGGGAGCAAATTGCTGATTGTCATTTGCTTTCATACCTTACCAGATTTTCATTCCAAACGCCGGAAAATGGACAAAAGCTGTTGTTTGAACAAATTGTTTAGATCAAACATTTAACAAACTTGTCTGAACGACCATTTTCATCTGTTTTCTGGCATTTAGGAGCAAATTGCTGATCATCATTTACTCCCATACCTCACCATATTTTCATTCCAACCAATCAACTAGTTGGCTGGTTGGATGAAAGTTGGTCTAGTGTGTGGCCAGCTTTAGATAATCTTTTAACCTATTCCACACTGAAGATTTACTCAGCCCTGTACTGAGACTTTTCGTGAAATGTCTGAGGTGGTCACATTAAAACATAATTATCTGTAATTTGTTCAAGCAGTACTCACCTAAATTATACATACTATTTTTAATTTTTTTTCCTCCAAGAAGACTTTGAATTATTAGAAAATATAATTAATCTTATATTGTACCTCCTAACAAATACGTAACCAAAATGATCAATTAACCAAACAGTTGTAATTTGTTTCCTTAAACCCCACAAAAAATGGGTTTCCAGCTTTGGCTATTTGAAAACATCTTGCTTCACCTGATCATACCACTTTATGACTATTAGTTTTAAGTTAAATGCCCATTAGCAATCTATTATTAAATTTGCACTGAATCTACAAATAAGATTAAAATGTAACATTTGTTATATACTTTGCACTTACTACTGTATGTTTACTTTAATGTTTGTGTATGGTACTGTTTACATTAACCTTGACATTAATGGTACCTTCACCAAGCTTGACGGTTCTTCATCATTTACATATTTCCCTGCAACATAAATGAAACACAAAGTTCATGCTTCTAATTGTGTGTGAGAAGATGTTAATCGTTTCTTGTCAAGTTGGTTTAATATTTTGCATTATATCAGCAGTAGATTAATCCTCTATTTTCTCAGCTACAAGCTTATTTATAGTAGGCAGTCTTCCATTAATATTACACGGTGTATGAAACTTAAAGCCCACTGGGCGATGTGGTGTGTGAGAACAGATAATTATAATATGTCCATTCAGCAGGTAACATAACATTTCCATACAAAACAATTTGCTATATATATATATATATATATCTACATGAAAATTGCAGTATGCTTATGACATTCAGTCTCTTACAGTCTCTTATTTAGCAAGTGAGGTAGATTTTTTATTTTTTTTGGTGGAGGCGGCATGCACACAGTTTGGTGCTTAATATGCATATCACTTTGGTCTCAGCATACCTTCTTAAAATTTTGTTCATGTCTATTGGTTTTAAAACGTGACTGGTACCTCCTCAGCATGGATAAAATTCGGTGTTTTATAAAGTATAACAGTTTCCATAGGTATTTATATGAGAGCAATGTTACATTATGTGGTCCCTTGCTGTTGTAGAAGCTTAAATGGCGGGGGATTATAAATGGCTCAAGAAGTGTAACAACATGAATGTGATGGCATGCATTTGAACATGCTATCAAGTTTGTAAAATGGTAATTGTTTGTTTGAAGCAGGATTATCTAGCACCTCACTGCCATTAGGAGTTCTTTCTACTACCTGAGGTGCTGCCACTAGGAGTCCTTTCTTCTGATTTTGGTCTTCAGTGAATTTCCATCCAGTCGTGTAATTTACCTATGTTTTACATCAAATAGTGAGGTACCCCTGAGGAAGTCTTTTTAACTACGAAACGCATTTGGTCATACTATCTTTGTATCTGTCTGTTTTTTCGGTGTCTACCGTTGTGAGCTCATACCCTAAGGTGTGACAGTGGTCATCACATACCCATTAATGGTCAGAATGCAACACTAAAGAAATGCGGCTATATAATCCAAGGCGCTATCACAATATATGCATCAAATGGATCTAATAAACATTAATACATTTAAATATGTAAGTTCTTTTTCACCCAAAAGTAAGTGGTGGTAGTCCTCTGTTTTCTTCCTTTTCTCCCTTTATCTTCCTCAATCAAAACAGTCTTGGGGGGTACGTTAATATAAAACCAAAATCAAAAAATATATACAGCCATGGCCAAAAGTTTTGAGAATGACACAAGTATTGGTTTTCACAAAGTTTGCAGCTTCAGTGTTTTTAGACCTTTTTGTCAGATGTTACTATGGTATACTGAAGTAAAATTACAAGCATTTCATAAGTGTCAAAGGCTTTTATTGACAATTACATTAAGTTTATGCAAAGAGTCAATATTTGCAGTGTTTACCCTTTTTCAAGACCTCTGCAATTCACCCTGGCATGCTGTCATTCAACTTCTGGGCCACATACTGACTGATGGCCGCCCGTTCTTGCCTAATTAATGCTTGGAGTTTGTCAGAATTTGTGTGTTTTTTGTTTGTCCACCCATCTCTTGAGGATTGACCACAAGTTCTCAATCGGATTAAGGTCTAGGGAGTTTCCTGGCCATGGACCCAAAATAGATGTTTTGTTCCCTGATATTTTGCAAAAGGTACAGGGATTGGACCGCTGAGGACTAGGATAAAGTTATTTTCTCTGATGAATTCCCTTTCAGATTGTTTATCTGGAAAAATGCTTGTCCAGAGAAGGAAAGGGGAGGACTACAATCAGTTGTGTCATGCCAACAGTAAAGCATCCTGAGACCATTCATGTGTGGTGTTGCTTCTCAGCCAAGGGAGTGGGCTCACTCACAATTTTGCCTAAGAACACAGCCATGAATAAAGAATGGTACCAAAACATCCTCCAAGAGCAACTTCTCCCAACCATCCAAGAACAGTTTGGTGAAGAACAATGTATTTTCCAGCATGATGGAGCACCTTGCCATAAGGCCAAAGTGATAACTAAGTGGCCCAGGGAACAAAACATCAAAATTTTGGGTCCATGCCCAGGAAACTCCCCAGACCTTAATCCCATTGAGAACGTGTGTGTTCAATCATCAAGAGACGGGTGGACAAACAAAAAACCCACAAATTCTGACAAACTACAAGCATTGATTGGGCAGCCATCAGTCAGTATGTGGCCCAGAAGTTGATTGACAGCATGCCAGAGCAAATTGCAGAGGTCTTGAAAAAGAAGGGTCAACGCTGCAAATACTGACTCTTTGCATAATCTTAATGTAATTGTTAATAAAAGCGTTTGACACTTATGAAATGCTTGTAATTTTACTTCAGTATACCATAGTAACATCTGAAGACAAGGTCTAAATACACTGAAGCAGCAAACTTTGTGAAAACCAATACTTGTGTAATTCTCAAAACGTTTGGCCATGGCTCTATATGTGTAGTAACGTTTGTACCAGAATATATCAGCACCCAAAGAGTGTTTCCAAAGCGTATAAGGAGAAGTGGGGTGTAATGGGGCACCAAAGGACCAAAAGCTTCTAGAGAAAATAGTGGGTTTACAGTACTTCAATTTTTTATAAACTAACGCACCATAAATACATTAGAGTTCAGTAAGTGACACATATAAAGGTTTCTTTATCTAATCCACTGTTCATTTATTAAACTGGAAACACTAGTCCAACCATATACCAAGAAGCATGTGCTTATACCGATATAGTGGTATCTTGAAATAGAATTATGCAACTGATTTGCGTACAAAACTTACAGAAACATGTAGCTGGGATCCTCAGATCATGGTATCTTTACACATCCATTAGATAAGCAGTAATCCACTAGCAGGTCTTGTTGGATATATCACAGAGCCGTGATTTTAATATAAAAAAGATTTCTACAATTTATTTAAATTCCAAAGAAATCCATAAAAAAACAAGATTTACAATAAACAAGTTCAGAGTCTCAATAAGCAATAGAGTAGTCCCTCTTAATTATGGAGTAGGTCTCAATCAACAGTTGTACTGTGATGTTTATAGCGTGGGCGAGACTCCGGGTATCTACCCACACAAAGCATAAACTGGAATGGACATGCCTCCAACTAGAAGAAGAAATCAAACACTCATCTTTGTCTCCAATACTGATGCGTTTTGATCAAGAGTGATCTTTATCCAGGTATGTCCATTCTGGTTTATACTTTGTGTTGGTAGATATCCGGAGTCTTACCTACACTATAAACATCACAGTACAACCATTGATTGAGACCTACTCCATAATTAAAAAGGACTCTGAAAAATTCCCTACTCTCTTGCTTATTGAGACTTTGAACTTGTTTATTGTAAATCTTGTTTTTATGGATTACTTTTTATGGATTTATTTGGAATTTAAATAAATTGTGGAAAACTTTTATATTAAGGTGTAATGGTTAGCATTGCTACCTCACAGCACTGAGGTCGTCTGCTTGATTCCCACCATTGCCCTAACTGTCTGGAGTTTGTATATTCTCCCTGTGCTTGTGTGGGTTTTCTCCGGGTACTCCGGTTTCCTCCCACACTCAAAAATATACTAGTAGGTTAATTGGCTCCCACCAAAAAATTAACCCTTGTTTGTATGTGTGTGCATGTACATGTAGTAGGGAATATAGATTGTAAGCTCCACTGGGGCAGGGACTAATGTGAGTGGCCAAATATTCTCTGTAAAGCACTGCGGAATGTGTGGGCTATATAAATAAATAAATATTAAAATCACGGCTCTGTGATCTATCCAACAAGACCTGCTAGTGGATTACTGCTTTGCTAATGGGTGTGTAAAGATACCATGATATAAGGATCCCAACTACAGGTTCCTGTAAGTTGGGTATGCAAATCAGTTGCATAATTCTATTTCAAGATACCACTATATCGGTATAAGCACATCCTTCTTGGTATATGGTTGACTGGTGTTTCCAGGTTTTAACAGTGGATTCGATAAAGAAACCTTTATATGTGTCACTTACTGAACTCTAATATAAGCATGGTGCGTCCGTTTATAAAAAATTGAAGTACTGTAAACCCACTATTTTCTCTAGTAGTTTTTGGTACCCCATTATATCCCACTCCTCCTTATGCGCTTTGGAACCACTCTTTGGGTGTTGATATATTCTGGTACAAACGTTACTACACATATATATAGATTATTTATTTTGTTTTATATTAACGTAACCCCAAGGCGGTTTTGATCGAGGAAGATAAAGGGAGAAAAGGAGGAAAACGGAGGACTACTACCACCCCCTACTTGTGGGTGAAAAATAACTTAATTTTATTTTTTCTTTAAAGTAATTATTTATTAATGTCTGTTAGATCCATTTGATGTATATATTGTGATGGCGCCGTGGATTATATAGCGGCATTTCTTATTTCTATTTTGACCCTGTTTTAGGACCGGTTTGGTTATACAACTGGGTAGCTCTTCTTTGCGCCAGGACCTTCACCTCTATCATATTTTTATAGAATTCAACACTGTGTTGTGACTGATGTAAGCTGACACAGCAGTTCGTTATAAAAATATTATTTGACAAAATCAAGAACAGTGGCCTTTGGGCCTGTTATGTTTGGGTGATTTCTGGTGCGAGGGTATATTTCCGTTAAAAAAAAAAAAAAAAAAAAAAAAAAACCAGGAAGGAACTGTACCTAAGAAGAACTACTTAATTTGTTACTGTCTACGTATTGAGAATCCTGATGGTCGTTTCAAGGTCTACTTCAAGAAAGGACTTCTAGAATTCATCTTATCTGTCCAGGACAGATGTATTGATACGCTTTTCTTAAAAATACTGTCTCATAGCAAATGAATAAAAGGTTACTGTATGAATATTGAAATTTATATTACTAGTATAGCGCCCTCTGTTTTGTGGTTTCTAAGGAACAATATCTATTCACTTTTTACATCTCCTTCCAAATCTTTATTTTTGTTTTTTTTATTGCAGCGCAAAGGGTTCCGATGCTTCCTGGACAAATGATCAAGAGCCACCAGTAGATGTAAGTGTATAAACCATTCTGATTAGAACATGCAGCCTGTGACAAGCTTTCCACAGGTATTTTACTGAAGACGAGAAGCATCGGATCAATATTTTGTAATACCTATATATCCTCCCATCAACTAGTTTAAAATGCCAAACACCGGGTTTATTGATTGAATGTTGACATTTAAATGTTTTTGACCTTTGTTAATTTAAAATATTAATGGTCCATTTACCCTGATTTTCATTTCTGTATCTTATCTAAAGCGTTGCTAATTGTTCCAAGTTGAGAAAACATTTTTGCCTTGCTTTTTACATCTATGTAATGATTGAGGGTATCTATGTATGGATGTGTAGATGTGTTAAGAGCATACTTGCAGACTCTCCCTGTACAGTATGTTAAGGAGACTTCCTGAGTAAGTGCTGATCTCTCTTAAAGAGTCTAGCAATCTCCCTGATGCTGGGCTGGTGGGTGTAACAGTAATGTCATCACTCTCCACCCAGCGTGGTGGAAACACTGGTGAATATAAGGAGGATATGTTGTATAAGATAATGTCTAGCACACTAATGGCTACACGACTGCCTGTTTGCCAAGGATGTGTGATTAAAGGTGATTTGTGTCTCAGGATGTGATATGACACCTTGTGTCATTTTGCATGGTCCTTTCCTTTCTATACAGTATGTATATCTTTCTGATTTACCACATTACATGAACAGTTTTCAAGCGGCTTTGTTTCCTTTTAGGTATTAGATTACAGTGATGATGAACAGGAAAGGACTGCAAAGCAGAAGAGAAAATCACAGAATGCAGGAAAGAAGAAGCAGAAAGCTGATAAGGATAAATCATGTAAGTGGCACAATGACCAGTATTCGGAGTCCCCATTCTCACAGAATTGTAAATATTGATACTGTAGTTGTCCGAGTGAAATCATTGCACAGTTCAATAACAAAAAAAAATCTTACCTCACTAAGCTGAGTGCAGCGGCCATATTTGGCGTAAATACATGAAATGTGTGATTCCACAATAGACGAGATGCATAAATGCTGTACTGGGACCCTCGGACAAATAACATGTCCTGATGGCAGAAACTCTGAGTACAATAGAGAGAAAAGAGTAGGAAGCTGTAGTATGCAATATTGCATCGAGGAAGTCTGCTTTCTTTATGATTTAAATAACTAAAAAAAGGTGCCTATTAAAGCCAAATGGTACCTGCTTAATATTGGGGTACTTAGGCACAGCAGCATATACCACTCGGGAGAGATTCAGTAAAGTGTGAGGCTCCTCAGTGCGCACATTGTGGGTAATTACTGAAGGAAAAAACCTTGCTTGTTTTTTCTGCACCTATAAAATGAGCAAGGTTACCCTGTTGGGATAACCCACGTTATGGTGGCTTTTACAGATCTTCATGAGTCTGCTCCTTGTGATATATAGGCAGTGGTTGGAGAATTGTAACCCGGAGCTGATCTGCTTTAGTACGTTATCTAGACATGTTGATTCCTCAAGCACTCATTAAATTGCCTTTTTTTAGGGGAGGTAGGATTTATCCTTTATAGCTTGAAATGCTTTGGGACTGACTAGGTCTAATTCCATTTTATGTTAGTTTCCATTTTATATATTAAAATATTCCAATTTTAGAGAATATTAGTGTATAGATCTATTTTAGCTGTTTCCTGGAGGTCTGTACACATGTATATTGTTTGACATTTTATAGTGATAACTTTTCACATTCTTGGTACCTGGAACTTAACCATTACATTGTGATATGGTAACCCATATATGTACTAGAAATACATCGAAAATGTAAAGCATATCTATCTCATGGATCAAGTAATCTGGTCTAAAATCTCACTAGGTAAACTTTTGTCTGCAAAGGCCAAACTACCATAGGAGCACTGCGTGACGCTGCTTTGTGGCCCACCGCTTAGAGAGGGCCCACCTTTCCCATAAAAATCCCCATGTGTCTTTCAGTTTTAGAAGCTACACGAGGGCAAGTACAGTACCAACATATGCTCTGGCCCTGCGCAAAAGGCATTCAGAAACCAGCTAGTGATGATTTGCTATGTCAAGTGTACCTGTTATGGTGCATACACACGATCAGATTTTTCCTTCAGATATGAACGATAACGATTTAAAAATCGTTCAGTCGTTCATATCTGAAGGAAAATCGTTCATATCTGACATGCCTGGACGATCAACGATGCGCGTTCCCGTTTGTCAGATAACGATATCTGACATCTGATGGGTTTGCAGTCAGACTTGGACGATTCCATTCATTTTAATGCAGTCAAAAATCGTTCAATCGTTCAAATCGTTTAAAACTTTGGTAAAATCGTTCAGTCGTTCATCTGACAAATCTGACAAGTCTGACAAATCTGACCGTGTGTACGCTCCATTAACGTGTAGGAGAAAAGTTTATATGAAGATGAATCTGTTCAAATAGATTAGAGAAATGCCATCATGTGACCATGCTGTTATAACATACAACTTTTCACATAAGAGGCGGTCCATCTTTCATTTCTATTTGTGATTTTTATTTTCCAAATACACACTTTATGCGTTGGATTTTTTTTTTCTTAGATTTACACAATATTAGCTTAATGTTCATTCAGTGTGTTTAGTATAGGGAAAAGCAAAGACAATATATAAGTTACTATATAAATAACTGGTAATAATTATTTATATAGCGCACACATATTCCGCAGCGCTTTACAGAAAATATTTGGTCATTCACAGTGACAAAAGTCCAGGAATGATGATGTTTGTCCATGCAAGATGACGTGTAGCCTCTTTCTGAGTTCCGTTTTTATGGAGGGCAAAAATCCGAACTCGACGTGCAAACTCGAACCTATACGAGCCTGCACATCCTAATATATATATATATATATATATATATATATATATATATATATATATATATAATTATTAAAATCTATCCAACTTTGTTATGGGAAAGTGAAATGGAAGTCTGCTTTGTGACAAACGTTTCACCCTCGAAAGAGTTTAGTGATAGCTAATGTAGTATGGTCACAATAGTGGACTATTGAGTAGGAACTATAAGTGACATGTGAATACTGTATATTTCTAAATGCCGACAATAGTATAAATGCCAATAGGGAGATGACTCGGGACCTTGAAATTTAGATTATCACAAGCAGCAAGATAGGTGAATTGTCATGCACTCAAAACAGAAATTACTCCAAAGAAACAGGTCAGCTGTAGATGTGTCTATTCCACATACTGTAACTAATTCCCCAGAAAGGTGTTCATTTAAAGACCATTTAATTTGTTAAACATCAGAATCACAGTACACATCATTATTTATCATTCAAACTTGTGTGATGTTTGGTGGTGATTGACATTATTTCATGGATAATATTACGTTTAAAGGATGAGTAAATATGAAAAAAAAAATCTTGCTTATTTGAAACATGAAGGTGAAAGATATTGTTTAATGTGAATCTGACTTTGACTAAGCCCTGCCCAATTAGACAACTGAAGCGGTTTCCACATCTTTAGGAACATGTCCTAATGAAATATAAAGCAAGACAAAAACTTTTCACTCTAGTTTTAGATTCCCTCTGCTATAAACTATCACTATGTATGAAACCTTAAATCCGCCATGCATTCTGCAGAGCAGGAGTAGACACAAGGACTGTTAGGGAATCACCTGCCTACTGCAGAGGAGTGGAGAAGCAGGGCAGATATTTTTAGTTAAGTATTAACACCCCAGTCGTGTAGTGTCAAACCATAGCTTTATTTGCTCTTTAACCCCATTGCTGCTGGGCCTATTTTGGCACTATTTGATTTGTTACATTCCAACATCAGTATCTGTAATTGTTTATGCAGTATCCAAACACATTTATACAGTGTTTCTTAGGCATTAATCCACCTTTCCAAAACAGCAAATGTCTGATTCAACACATCTTTACATAATGAAATATACACT
This sequence comes from Taudactylus pleione, assembly GCA_031769625.1. Lineage (NCBI taxonomy): Eukaryota > Metazoa > Chordata > Amphibia > Anura > Myobatrachidae > Taudactylus > Taudactylus pleione. The sequence goes on from JAUIMM010000169.1 coordinate 86,565, forward strand.
TGAAAATTATAATTTTTCACACATGAATGAAAGCATAAAATGTGTAGGAATAATATGGTAGCCCAAGAAAGGCATGCCATTTTAGCAAAATAGACAACCCACCGCATTAAATAAAGTGACCCCTATTTGTGTATTGATGAGGATGGGGGAAATCTGGGCATTAGAATCCCCCATATCCTGCGTCGCCTGTTTAATAACCACTAAAGGACCAAATCATTTGAAAGAGGGCAATCCTCATTGAAATAAGGGTACTTCCTGAGTTTATTTAAACCATGATGAGGGGAGAGTTTCCAATATCTACTATGTTCTTCTTCCTTGAGAAATGCTTATTGATTTGCTTGTATCATTTCATTATAGATGTATTAGTTACTCTATACATCATGCATGACTTCCTATTGAATTATACATGTTACATATGTACACTGTGTATATATAATTTATTTCAGTATTATAGAATGTCTTTATTGCATAGGTATTGATGGGTGCATTCTCTTGTGGTGTACACATTCCATTTAGCATCTTTTTACATTGATACTGTGCATGTATATATGTAATATATATACATTTTATTTTGCTATATTTTACTGTTTTATGTAGTATTACCGTTTTACCAAGCACTTTTACAGGATTTGATCAGTCACATATTAGTCAATATATGAAATTAAGTCCAAGATCTCTTACATAGTTATAGTGCAGTGGTGATGCTGCAATTAACCCTGTTCAGGGGGTAGCAGTGTTCTAATTATTCCACTAAGTCGATGTATGTTAGTTAGTGGAACAATTATAACACTGCTACCCCCTGAACAGGGTTAATTGCAGCATCACCACCGCACTATAACTATCTAAGAGATCTTGGACTTAATTTCATATGTTGCTTCTGGTCCCTACATTGTATCTAGCCATTAATGCTTGAGATTGCATCACTAGGAATTGATGACTAATGTGATTTTTATAAGAATTTATACTGTGTGTTAGATTATTGTGAAGTAAAGATCAATTCTGATTATTCACCATTATTTTAGGTTTCCTTTTTACAGCCACGGTACCTAAATTGGGCTGAGTGCAGTAATTTATATTTCATATGATTTACCAGTCGGGATTGACTCGACTGTTACCGCAGCTAGCCATTACAAACCCATTTGAGTGAGCGCAGCTTCCCCTGTATTTTATATTTACATATTATAGCCGTTTGCAATATTGGAATTTGGTCTAAATTCTCTAAAACACAAGTTTTGCTTTTGACCTACGGTTTTGACAAGACTGCTCCTTTGTAATGTTGTTGGGTTTTTTTGTTTAATATTTTGTATTTTAATCTTTCCCTTATCTAAAGCAACCCAGGAATCAAACCAGTTTGGTGGAAATCAGAAATATTCAAGGCCATACTCCAGAAACAGTTCTGCGTCACACTTCTCCCGTGGACGAGGTACTCAGCACCTAGAAAATGCGTATATGCAGCATCACCGACCATATTTCCCTCAAAATTTTCCAGGACAACATGCCATGCAGCAGACCTATCCTTACCAGAATGCCCAAGAATATCCTATGCCGTTGGCAAATAATGGTCACCCTGCTCCATTTCCAAGTTTTTATGGACATTATGGAAATATGCAAACTTTTCCTCCGCCGCCGCCTCCTCCTTCTCATCTTCCACCTCCACATCCTCCACCACATATGATGTGGTCAGAACAGAACATGCATTTTCCTTATATGCAGAACTTACAGTTCTACTCTGTACCTCCTCCTCCACCTCCTCCCCCACCACCTCCCACTAATGGAGATGCTGATTGCTCCAAATAGAATCATAGCTCCAGTTGCTTTGTATTACCAACATTAAATAGCTCTAGGTTATCTATGGCATTGTCATATTTCTTTTCAATGTATGTAAATAGTGTAATTTCCATTTACAGCAATGTATACATTTTAAATTACTTTACCATTGGTGTTTCTGTTTAGACCAGGAGTGGGCAATAAGCGACCCACCAGCTGTAATTGAACTACACATCCCAGCATGCCCTGTAACAGTTTTAGCATGGCCAAATAGCAAAACTGTGGCAGGGCATGCTGGTATGATTAGTTCTACAGCTGCTGAAGGGCTGCTTATTGCCCACGCCTGGTTTAGGCAAATTTTGTGGGGTAAAATGCATAAAATGATTCATTGTTCTATAATAAGTGATCTACAGATTTTTGACATTTTATTTTGAGCATATCTTACCTGTAACGTGACACAATTTGTATGAATTTTTTTTTTTTTTCTTTAAATTTGTAAGATTCAGTTAATCAAAGATTAAATCTTTATTTGATGCTTTATTTTAATTACATTCAAAAACCAGAACAAAAAAAGCCCAGTAGTGTTATTTATTGCAAAAAAATAATAATGCTCTATTTTTAATGCTGAATAAATTTGTAAATCTGTAAATAAGTATTTTCTAGAGTTTTTCTTTGTATACAACATTGTTTAATCTTAAGTGTGTTCTGTTTTTATACGCTTTCTTGTTCAGACATTTTCAGGTAATCATATGTTTAGTTCATGTCAATTTGGGTCTGTGTCTAGATATAGATGACTTCCCTCATTGTCATCCTATTGTCACTTCATAAACCACCTGCTGGTCTTCATGCAGCCCACTAATGCTATAATACTCCCTTTAGGAAGTAAAATGAAAATAGTTCTGTCCCATAGTAACGTAAGGCGTGAAATAGAACCACGCTATGCAGTTACTTTGTAATGGTTTGTCAAACATTGCAATCCAAATAAGTGTGAAATGGTTTAAGGATCCAGTCTCTATTTCAAACACAACCTTCCAAAACTTCCTGGACCTACTATGGGTTTTACAGTTCCAAGTCATTGTACTGGAAATGCTTGTGTAGTGTATGTAGCCATTTTGACAATCACAAACACTACAGAATTCATTTATTATATATAATGGATTAATTACACACATTTTAAAAAAAAAACTGTAGCAAATCATGATCACAGGATGCTTCTGTAGGTGAGTGCTGATAATGTGGGGAGCCCTATCCTGTCCACTTCTATTATGAGGTAAGAACAGAGCATCATGTAACCGGAGTCATATCATAATCTGAGGAATGGAAAGGAGACAGACCGGAAGGAACTAAATGAGAATTCTTCAGATCAAAATAGGGGAGGAAAAGAAGGATCACACCAGATTTATGTATTTGCGAGAACTCCCTAGTCAGAAAAATGACATGTACTGCGAGACATTGTGCACTTATATAAGGGATCTTTTTTCATTTTGTGCATCTTGAATACTAAATGAGAATTTGTTTGTGATGTTGGTAAACCTTTCTCTTGCACAGAGTAGTGATGTGTGAAGCTTTTCTCATACATTGTGGAAATATTCTATTCTTGGATGCATCTCTACAAATGTGTTCACATATGTCTTACCTCCGTGCCTATAAGTCACACCAAGCGTCTTTTCGTGCAACTTTTTACCTTCAAATGCATCTAATTTGTGATGTGAATAGGACACCCAAGCCGCTTCTGCTAATTACAATGACACACCCACATTCACATACAGAATATAGGCATATCCGTTGCGTATGCATCCTATTTGCATCACTTTGTGAATAAGACACACTTGAAGATGATAAAGCACACAGATGCTCTGCGCTACCGAGTCACGCCATGGCATGGTGCGGCTAGAAGGGCTGTTTAACACGCAAGGAAGTAAGATGGTACTGTATATGGACACATCTCTATGTAATGGAAAGTTTATGCTTCCAGCTTGTTTAAATAGGTTAAAATGCTTTTTTATGCAGTATTGACCAGAAGCTTTTTGAATTGATTCAACAATTTGTAGAGCCCGCACCTGCATCCAGTGAAGTCCCTAATGTACTTCTTCATGTTGACACACAGCTCAAAGTGGGAATTTAGTGGTGGTGGAATGGAATTTTGAATTCATACCCCAAGGCGCTACCCCCCCCCCCCCCCCTCTCCCAGGTGCTACCTGGTCCCTTCCTTCCCTTTTATTTGCTAGATGCTGTGGAAAGCAAGCAGAGCTCACACACCAATGGTATACAGATGGAGGCACAGTCAGCATAATATATCAAAACTCTGCAGTGTAGACCTAACAGTAGCCACAGTTTGCAGCAGAGGGGAAATCTGTGGATCAGCAGTGAAAAGAACGTCACGTTGTCAAAGTTAGACCAGCAGCTGATAAATCGGGTGGCTCTTCTGGAAGAGAGGAGGGGCATCGCATGCACTGGCTGTGCAAATTGAAGCTCTGCAGGATTGTTCAAGAGGTGGCAAAGGCCCTGGTGTGCACTATTCAGAGGGCTGCAGCGATGTCCAGCATCGGGTCCCAGCTGCTCTGCAACCCATACTGATGGTTCCACATACTGTACACCATACATGAGGCAGTGAGGGCTGATGTGGATGTGATGAGGAGCACAGTTTGGGGTCATGCAATCAGACCAGCTGCATCATCGCAGACCTTGCTGTGCTGCCTCCTGAGCCCGGCCTGCCAGTCTGTCTAATATGAATACTCTGCAAGCTGCTGCACGGCTAGCCGGGGACAGGCAGGCACCATGGCCACAGACAATGCAACAACACAACACCCTTGAGAAAGCCAGAAAACTATAAGCATCAATTTTCCTTAATGATCGGCATTTCATTGTTTAGTTTGAGTTGCAGAAATTCAGTAGGTATTGTGAAATTTCAGACTATGTCCAAGAAGCCTTAATGGGACATGTGAAACCGTAAGGTTTTTTGTCTATGGAATTTAATTGCTTTTTTTAAAATTTATTAACTATCACTAACCCCCGCCCCCCCCCTCCCCCAAAAGCACAAACAGCCCCGGGATTTTCACGGTCTGTCCTGGCTGTGTGCTGGCACCTTTAGTCCACCTGTAAAGAAAATAATAAAATAAACACAATACACTTTAATATTCTAAACGTTTATTTTACTGCATCTTCACCTGAGGGTCGGCGGCATTTAAGCTCTTTTACGGGGCTGCCCCAGGACTTCTGGTGTCATCACCTGGCGGGCGCCAACCTGCCAGGGCTTCTGTCGTCCTATTTTGAAAAAAAGACATCACTTTGACTTTTTTTTTTTAAATGTCTGCCAGTAATATAATTATATATATATATATATATATATATATATATATATATATAATACATATATATATATATATATATATATATATATATATATATATATATATATATATATATATATATATATATATATATATATATACATACACACACACAATACTGGTCCTCAAAAAAATCCAAGGTCCACGCACGGCACTACTATGGAAAAAACTGTTTATTATATTGAATTATGTATTATAATTAAGTACGTGTTACAACTGGTCCAGCATGTGAGCAACATTTCAGGATCCCTCCGGACCCCGTCCTCAGGCTGCTGTCATATTCACAATGTTCAACAAACAAAATACAGTGAATGTGTGTATGTATGTATATGTATATATATATATATATATATATATATATATATATACACACACACACATTCTACATAAGGTATGACCTCTTGATGACATACACTGATACATATCACTATTAATATTCCATTAAATCAATTTCTATTTGCTACTATTATAACGACAGACTAACACATGAATTGCTTTACATAATGCTATAGTGGTTGCAGGAACATTAAAAAAATAATAATTTTAATTGATAAATATAAAAAATAAAACTAACCATAGCATTTAAGATATAGTCCCAGACCTATACTATTTACATACATTTTAATCATAATTAAATAAAAATTTTCGCGGCCAATAACACCCCAAACCTATAGCAACTTTCAATTGGAAATGTGTGTAAACACAATGAAAGGTATTGAAAGACACACGTTAACTTAATATCAATATAGAAGATGCCCGTAAGTACCATGTCCACATATTGGGAAAAATATACTAAGCTCTGGGAAGTGATAAATTGAAAACTGATCAACTACCAGCCACTCAGCTTCTAACTTGTCATGTTACAGGCTGTTTGCAAAAACGAAAGGAGCTGATTGGGTGGTAGTTTATTGCTTTCCAGTGTTTGGTACATCTGCCCCATTGTACCTAGGGAATGGGTATGAAGTCCCGGCAGCTGAATAGCCGTCTGTTCATATCCCCACGCCGGCAGCCTGAAGGGAGAAGATCCCGACAGGACAGGTAAGTACCCTATCCCTAACCCTCGTTTAGTGGTGCCTATCCCTAACCTCCAAAGTGCCTTACCTCCCCCTGGGGGTGCCTAACCCCCCTTTACCTCACCCTGAACCTAACCCTCCCGGGGGGGGTGCCTTATCCCGCTGCGCTCCCCTAACCTAATCCCCGCTAACGCTAAAGGTGCCCCAGACTTACCTTGTTCGGGCTGGAGTCCGGTTTTCTGGCATCGGGATTAAGATAGGCGTCTGTATTTCGATGCCTATCTTAAGTCCCTTGTCGGGATTCAGATGTCTGTATTGAGACAGGCAGCCTTCATTTTGAATGTTGACATGCAAAATAAAGGAAACCAGCATATACAGTTGTTTAAACTGCAGTCAAAATATAGCATGTCAACATTTTGAATATATAAAAATGTAAAATGAAAATATAGGCAGGTCTATATTTTGATTGTGGACATTTTGACCATATCAAAATGTCAACCGGTCATAAAAATGTTACCATTAAATGTATAGGTAATTGTACACAGTTTAAGCTGTAGTCAAAATATAGGTCTACAAATTTGTCCTCATACACCTAGTCTCAATACGCCACGCTGGTTTTTTTTTTTTTTCTTCACCCGAAAATGTGTCTTAAGGCCCGTATTCAATTAGAGGTGAAAAGCAACGATCGGCGAAAAGTATCGCCCTAATCAGTTCCAGGACGTTTTTGCCTGGGCGAAAACTCCATAAGTAAAAACAGGCAAAACAATTTCTTCACCCAGAGGCAGGAGAAAAGATAAGCAAAATCCCTATTTTGGGATAAAAATGTGGGGACTTGGTTCATAACCCTTCGGACACCCTCCCCAATTATGACTAATTAGGCCAAATGTTAATATATTCATCCTAAAAAAGATATGCCATTGAATATGGGGCTAAAGTACTGGGTATTTTGGAGTGCTGTATGGATGGGACATGTTTTTAGGATTGCAGGGGGCTGCAGCAGGTGTATTCTTAAACATTTTTAAATCTGCACTTTACAGACACAAAAATACACTAGCACCCATTTACATGTACCCACAATTTAACTACAGTAATTTTTCACAGAAGACACAGCTTTATATCATTTTTCAACACTTATATGCATATTTGCATAACAGCCCTTTGACTCAATATAAGATCCCTAATTACTTTTATTAGGGCTATTAATACACTACTATATTGATTAACTGGGTCAGATAGGCTTTTTAGGGGGTGCATGCTGCATTTGCACATATGCGTTTATGCCTGTTTTGCAATTGAATAGGGCGAAAAACGGGAGCGTGCATTGTGTAAGTAGGCAAAAACTTTGCCTCAAAACAGGTGAATGAGGTGAAAACATTGCGCTAATAGAATACAGGTCTTAGTCGCAATCAGATGCAGACATTGTGCTGATTAATTTGATATGTGACACTTGTATATCTGCGTCTGAGTCTATATATAAATCACAATGGAATGTGGAGTGAAAAGCCAAGGCTGCTGTATCGAAGCACTTAGTATACAGATTCAGACACATTAACAAACAGATATACAAGTGTCGCTTATCAAATTAATAAGTGCAGTCTCATGAGGCAGATTAAAATTTACCTGGGCGCAAAAACACAATTGTCTGGGATGCTGCTGCTATAGGGAGTGTGACCCTACAAAAAAGGAAAAAAAGTATAGTAGCACAATACCAGACAGAAGTTAGTATTACATATAAACAGGATAGTAGCATTCTTGCTAGGCTGTTTTAGTGGGGCACTGCGCCCTGACCTATTTCAAAATGGCAGAATGTGCCCTGTCCTCAAATGTGTCCCGCTAAAACAGCCTGCCGGGTGCCATCCCCACCCGTGGGCCGCAGTGTTCCATGGGCGGAGAAAATTGTGGTATAGCGATTACTGCCGGTGAAAAGATCCCGGGCGCAAACGCCCGGCATCTCTTTTCAGAAAAGGGATAGCTTAGGGGCAGCCCGGCATGCCCGTAAGTGCCCAACAGTGATGAAAAGGGGGTGAATCTTAAAGCTACGCCACCTTTTCTTGTGAACACGCCCACTTTTTCAAGCGCAACAGAGTGCCCTTTCAATAGGTCCGGCACCCTACGAATAATGGATGATGGAAGAGAACTAAACCTGCATTTATAAACCTAAACTAACAAATATATCAATAGGGGCCAGGATGCAATAAACAAACACCTTTAGTATTCAATAAAATTAGACTGATAGTATTCTTATCCATTACAGATTTATTTTTTCAGGAAATATTTCCTACATGATGCTCTCACAAGTCTGTTTAATTCTATAAGTAGATCATATATGTTAGTATTAGTGGTCAGAGCAAAATTCAAATCTTTAGACAATAATTGTGATCCTGTATGTTTTTCAGAGAGAAAATAAAAATCCCCTTGGTATTTATTGATACTGTACTTTACTCTTCTTGTGTGCCTTCTTTACTCCACCTCTTCTATACTGTCTCTACTTTTTGTGTATGGGTTTGGAGTCTGTTTAGATGATAATACTCTTTTAACTGATGGTGTCACTGTGGTTCTAAAGAAAAGTTCTAAAACAATTGGAATTATTTTGTAGATTGGATCATATCCCTTTGGGTCGAGTCCCTAATTGCTTATCTGTGGTTTTGGGACTTTTGTTTTTGGTGGAGTCTAAAGGGGACTACATTTCCTTGTGTTTGTTCCCTGATGATAATTGGAAGTAAGTTAATAAACAACCTTGTTGCTTCAGATTGCAATTAAGATGCATTTTTGTATGTAAAAGATGTTCAGCGGAAGCAGAGTCACTCGGGACCTGACACAGAGGGCTGTTTGGCGCGACTGCATCTATGAAGGTGATTAGTGCTACTGAGACAGTGTTTTAGTGCAAGGGGCGTGGCAATTTATGGTGCGGCACATAACGGGTGGACAGTTAGTCTGAGCACAGCTCTAGCATGGGGGTGGTAATGATTATTATGTGATATTTAGGTTAATATGGCTGATATGACAGGATGAGTGTGCATTTGTCCATTATGATTGGTCACCATTATTTTTTTTCATCTGTCGTCATTTTGACTCTACATTTTGATATATATATATATATATATATATATATATCAAAATGTGATCCTATATATATATATATATATATATATATATATTGTTTAAATTACGTCCATGTCTATGTTATCTCCCTCTTCAAGTTTTAAAATTCTACATATTCATTGTTGGCATATAGTCTTTGTCGACATTTTGATTGTCTACATAATGTTCCTGTCCACATTATGGTGGCTATATTATGGTTGTCTATTTTCAATGTCGACATAATTTACTACACCCGGTGGAATGTGCTCATCCTTTATTTCTGGAAGATAGTACTTTTAAATAATGCATTCTTCATGTTAATATTATTTTTCAGTATAGATTGCTACCCACTTTTTTAAGGTCTTTTCATCAACCATTCAATAAAAAAAAAAATCAGTTTGTTCTATAATAAAATGCTTAAGTAGTATGATGATATACACAAAATGTTTAAAATCAATGGTCAGCTGTACTCACATACTGGTAGATAAACGTCCAAACTCCTCATATTCTGCATTCTCACAGTCAGTATCCTTCTCCTCTAGCAATTTGTATAAAACACATTCTGTAAGTTCATGCTGCCGCCTTCAGAGAGTCCGGAAGGATTTTTTTTTTTTATTATTACCAGGAATGGCGGTATTACATGCCTTTTATTTGGGGAAGAGGGGGTGAGTGGGGGAGGCCTAGTGTTTACGAAGCATGTGACACAGTCATACCGAAATTTTAGAGTGGGTATGGCAGTTTGTTTCTAAAATGTAGACTGTTGTGTGCTATGCTTGTCTATTGGGATGTAGTTAGCAGAACAGCGGCCGGGATGCCGCCGGTCTAAATCCCGACAGGGGAAGCCCGACACAGGACTTAAAATAGGCGTCGAAATACCGACGACTATCTTAATCCCAACGCTGGCATCCAGAAGGTTGCCATCCCGAACGAGGTAAGACTTGGCTGTTAGCCGTGGGGGGGGGAGTGTTAGCTTTAGGCAGTGAAACTAGGGTTAGGTTTTGGGTGGGAGGGTTAGGCACCACTGGGGGGAGTTTAGGGTTAGGCACTAAGGGGGGAGAGTTAGGATTAGGCATGAAGGGGGGAGACTTAGGTTTAGGCACTAAAAGGGAGGGTTAGGATTCGGCTTAAAGAAGGGAGGGGTGGGGGGAGGGTACACTTAACCGACCCCTGTTGGGATACCAACCATCGGTATGCCGCTGTCTGTATTTTGAGAGGAGGCATCCCGACTGTCGGTATTACATACCCATTCCCATACCCATTACTGTCTATTATGTGTGGTATAGTTATGTGTGGTGAAGTTTTAGCGTAAGAAATGGGAAACTATTATTGGGATGGCTTCATTGACACTCTAGGTTTTCTTGGGTTCTCAGAGTGAAACCTGTGGACCAATAAGGGAGCATGGACATCAGAAGAGTTCACCCAGCAATGTTCCTCTGGACCATAACTTTTCCAGTCTACCAAATACTGGAGGTGGCCATGACGAAGATGGGAATCAAGGATGTTTTTAATTTCAAATTCAATTCCTCTTTCGATGAGTACCTTAGGAGAACGAGGCAGAGTTTTGAGAAACTGATTCAGAACCAGGGGCTGTAGTAATGAGATGCGAAAAGAATTGGGAATCTTGAGGTTAGAAGGCAGTTTGAACTTATAAGCAACCAGGTTGATAACTCCTTCCACTGGAAACAGGCCAATAAAACAGGCGAATTTCATTGACGGCACTCATGGACGCAGGTTTCGAGTAGACAGCCATACTTGGACCCCTACTTTCAAACTTGGAACTGATCATCTTCTTTCATGCATCCAATGTTTGTAACGTTTTTTTGCAGTACAGATTTAACTTTTTTTTCCAAATCTTGGAGAAGTACTGTAAGGAGGATGTAACTGCTGGCACATCGAAAGTTGGTAAACTTTGAAACTCGGGTACCCGATAATGTGTTCCATAATCCATAAAGAACAGAGTATGACTGGTGGAGGAGTGGTAAGAACTATTGTGTGCGAATTCTGACCAAGAAACGTTTCCAGATCCTGGTTAACACGTTCCGCAACTCCGTTCGGCTGAGGATGATAAGCCGTTGAAAACTTCAACTTAATTTGTAATGCTGAACACAGAGCTCTCCAAACTTTTGCTACAAATTGAACTCCACGATTCAGATGATAGTCCATGTAAACGAAAGATTTCAGAAATAAAATGCTGAGCCAATTCAGTAGCGGAGGGCAATTTCTTAAGAGGGACAAAATGGACCATTTTGGAAAATCTGTCTATAACCACCCAAATCATGGTATATCCTCTGAAAGCGGGAAAGTCTGTTGCGAAGTCCATCGCTAAATGTGTCTATGGACAGGTAGGAATTGATAAAGGTACAAGGTTCCCAGCTGGAGTTTTCCTGGAGGTTTTATGCTGTGCATTTAGTGCAAGATGATATGAATTCCGCTATGTCAGACTTCATAGATGGCCACCAATAAGAACGTTGTAAGAATTCTGTGGTTTTATGGATACTAGTGTGTCTGGTGAAGTGGGATGCATGCGCCCATACCAATAATTGCTTACGTAGTTCTGGAGCAACAAAGGTTTTACCAAGAGGCGGAGTAATTTTTGTGGCAGCAAAAACTCTGGGTTCTAGGACAGGAAGTTCTCTTTGGGTTTCAGTAGGATTTTCTGGGATGATCGAGCGAGACAGCATCAGCGTTCTGATTCTGGGATCCTGGACGAAAGGTCAAGGTGAAATTAAATTGTGTAAAAAACATGGCCCATCGAGCCAATATGGTATTTAGAAATTGGATATTCTTCAGAAATAATATATTCCGGTGGTCTGTATAGATAGTGACTGGAAAGTTTGCTCCTTCAGGGAGATAACGCCACTCATCCAATGCTAGTTTAAACTGCAAGCAACTCTTGCTCCCCTGTGGTATAATTATTTTCTGCAGGCAAAAACTTCAATAAGTATCCACATGGGAATTTATTATCCTCTAATTTTTGCAACAGAACTGCCCCTACTGCTTCAGAAAAGGCATCGACTTCCAAGAAAAAAGGTCTAATTACTTCAGGCTGGCGTAATACCGGTTCAGTGATAAATGCTTGTTTAAGTAGCTAGAAGGTGGTCTCGGCTTCAGGGGACCATTGCGTGGGGGGTTGTTCCTTTGCTTGTCAAGGCTGTAATTGGTGCTAATAGAGATGAGAAGCCTTTAATGAACTTGCGATAGTAATTTGAAAACCCCAAAAATCTTTGTATCGCCTTCAAAGACATTGGCCGTGACTAATTCAGGATGGCTTGCACCTTCTCCGAATCCATTTCTAAGCCAGAGACTATATATCCCAGGAAGGGTATAGAGGAAATTTCAAATTTCACTTTTCCATCTTGCAACACACACTGTTCTTTCGCAATCTGTACAGAACATCTCTTACATGATGCCAATGATCCTCTAGATTGGAAGAGAAAATTAGGATATCTGCGAGATACTGTAGATGAGTAAATCACGGAAGATTTCATTAACAAAACTCAGAAAAACTGCGGAAGCGTTGCTAAGACCAAAGGGCATGACCAGATATTCGGAATGTCGGTCACGAGTATTGAAAGCGGTCTTCCACTCGTCTCTTGGATGAATTGGGATGAGATTATAGGCCCCTCGCAAGTACTATTTAATGAATACTGTAGCTCCTTTCACCCAGTGAAATAGCTCCATGATAAAGGCGGTAAGGGATACTGTTTTTTTATTGTAATGTAATTTAACCCATGGTAATATATGCAGGGACGTAGTACTCCATCTTCCTTTGTTACTAAGAAGAACCCGGCACCTGCAGTTGAGGTAGATGGATGGCTAAATTTTCCTGGATATATTCCAACATCGCTTTAGTTTCTGGAACTGAGAGTGGATAGATTCGACCACGTGGAGTTTTTCCAGGCATGAACTCTCTAGGACAGGCCCAACTTCTATATGGAGGTAAGATATCAGCTCATTACAAGAATCCCCCAAGACAAAATTTGCATTGACATCCAATAATTTTGTGAACTATGCTTACTTAACCAAGGATAACCTAAAATAATTCCATGGGAGTTCTTCAGTATAACTTAAAGTTCTAATAGCTCCACACGAAGAGCACCGACACAAAGTTGTAGCAGATGAGTCTGATGAGTGACGATTCCAGAGAGCATGAGACAATGCTTATACAAGAATTTGATACTTTTGGACTAATTCAACTGAAATTATATTCCCGGCCGCTTCGGAAACTAGAAGAGAGAGGACAGTTTTAGATCCTTGAGTCAGCTCCAAGGCAACAGGGATAGTAGATTCAGATTTAGTTGGAGACAATGACATTACTCCCAACCTAGTGTCTCCATGACTGGTTAGGAGCGATAGTTTCCCGGACAACGGGTACATGAGGCTACCAGATGACCGGCCTCTCCGCAATACATGCAAAGATTCTCCCGGTGACGTTTCGGTAAGTCGGACCCAATTGATCTGCATAGGCTTTTAAGTGATGGTCTCAATAGGAGCAGCAAGAGGAGGGTGGAGTAGGTCGAAACCTGAAGTGATCTGTTTACTTTTCTCTGCTTGTCGCTCACGGTAGCGTAGGTCCACCTTATTGCATAACGAGATAAGAACATCCAACTTGGGAGGGAAATCACGTGTCGCGAAATCATCCTTGAGGTGATCAGAAAGTCCACTCTAGAAAGCTGAAGTCAGAGCCGCCTCATTCCACTGCAGCTCCGAAGCCAATGTTTGGAACTGGATAACATATTGGCCTACTGTCCTGTTCTCCTGATGGAGGCACATGATTTCAGTGGATGCTGAAGTCGCCCTCTCAGGCTCATCGAAGATCCTTCAAAATGTCAACAGAAATTTTACATAATCTGCTAACAGGGGATTGGAGCATTCCCACAATGGTGAGACCCATTCCAGGCCTGGACCAGAGAGGAGTGATACAATATAAGCGACTTTAGTTTTGGGAAAGGGAAATTTAGCGGGCTGGAGCCAAAAATGGACGTTGCACTGTTTTAAGAATCTGCAGCACATTTTTGGATTTCCATCAAACTTGCTTTGGGGCGAGAGGTGGAGATGTGACAGAGAGGTAATTATGGTAGGAATGATAGGAGAACCAGGCCTGGTTGTAGCAGGCATGCTGACTGTGACTATAGGCATGCAGAGTGTCCTGTCGGTGAGACATTTCTTGCATAAATTGACCCAACTGACGGTGAGCAAGTTCAAGACCCTCTAAGCAACTGGCAATACTCTGCAACAGGTCTGCTCTGGAATCCTGACCTCTAGCCGAATCCATGAGCCCAGTGCAAACTGTCAAATTCAGACACGGTGCAGTTAAGTCCTTGTGAGCAGTTTCCTGATATTGGAATGAGGCTGGACTCATGGGGTACTTGTTCATGAATGTCTCTGCCTTTGCTGGATGATGCAGAGGACAGAGGGCCTGATTCAGAGCCGCTCGTAAGCGGCCACTCGTTCGCACTGAGCGATGTTCGCACAACTGCGCATGCATACGGATTGTAATACGCATGCGCGAACCAGTCAATGCGGCCGAAAATCGTTTGTTCGCAAAATAGCGAATGTCTGCTATTTTGAGTGACAGGAGGAGGCGTATGTGGGTGGTAACAGGGGAAGGTGCTTGAAAACGGGGAGTGGAATTCAGAACATAGGCGTGCTTAAAGGTCAAAATGGGCGTTTTATGGGTGTGTATAATTAATACTGCAGCGTCAGCGACCACGTCACTTGGTTTTTTTTTAGTCAAAACTACTCGCAAAATAGCGGTTGAAAAAACCAACCACAAGAATAGCGAGCAGTTCATACGCTGTTCGATGTACTCGATTAATCTAATAAATAGCGGACATGACGTATGATGCGAGCGGCCAGGGGGCGTATTTTTCAAAATTTCGACAGCAAGTTTTGCTCGCTCGTTCAGACTTAGAGGTGTGAACAGACCGCAAAGTGCGAACGGTTCATTTGAATAGCCACCCCTATTTTTTAAACGAACGACCGCAAATAGCGAGCGGCTCTGAATGAGGTCCAGAGATCACTGGGAAAAGGGAACTAAACCCCACCAGGTATGCAGAGCGCAGCTCCGAAGATGCTGAGGTATGGGGAACCTGGTACAGATTCTGAATGGCAATGATGGTGGTGGAGGCTCTGTAACATAGCGTAGGTAGCGGCAGATTACCAGAACTGAGAAGGGCAGAGCAGTGGCACTATGAACTGTAGCTGACAGCAAACAAATTCACCAACTGAGCACTGCAACTGGGACACTGGAGATAAATGAGATAAGGAGCACAGAGAACTAGCACACAGACTAGCTGTGTAGGACGTTACACTGGCAACCTGAGTACTCCCAGGAAGCCCTTAAGTACCCAAGGCTGGAGCTGGATTGGCTGTCAGAGCCCATGTGAATCATTCAGACTGGATTGGCTCCTTTCTGACGTGACCAAATCCAAGATGGTGACGAACAGCACTCGGCAGTGTTTGCACAGACTTCTAGCCACAGCATCTACAACATTGCAGAGACTCAGTGCTGCTTCTCAGGGACCTACCCGCACACCGTGCTAACTGCCAGCAGCCTGCACCCTTGCCAGACGGACCCCGTTCCCAGACAGGTAAGTCCTGAATCTCCCGCGGTCCTCCAGAGTGGCCTGTGACATGTAAGCCAGCACCCCTTAACCACTTGCCTGGCATGGTCGTATCAGATATGACCATACCAGACTGGGCTTTCCCTGACATGGTCGTATCTGATACGACCAGTCAGAAAAGCACTGTGGGCGGCTGCTGGAAAATCATTTTCTAGGAGCCGCCAATCACAGAGGGACCTCCTGGTCCATCTGCACACTTTGTCCCTCCCCGTGGGCGGATCACTGCGGTGATCGGCAAGCCCAGCGCCGGCGCACCCACCCCCTCCCCCGGCCGCTGTCGAGAGGACAGGGCAGAGAAGGCAGCACTGAAAGCGCTGTCCTTCTCTCCCTATTCTGCATAGCAGCAGCGGCTGCTGACAGGGCAGAGAAGGCAGCGCTGACAGCGCTGTCCTCTCCCTACTCCGGAGAACAGCAGCCCAGCGGCTGCTGACAGGGAAGAGAAGGCAGCGCTGATAGCGCTGTCCTTCTCTCCCTCCTTGCCGGCTAGCCGCAGCCCGGCGGCTGCTGACAGGGCAGAGAAGGCAGCGCTAACAGCGCTGTCCTCTCCCTCCAACTCCGACTAGCAGCAGACGCCAGGCAGGGAAGGTAGCGCTATCAGCGCTGTCCTTCCCTCACTCCACCCCCGCTATCAGCAGCCTCACCCCCATTCTGGAAAGCCCCACCCCCATAAGTAAATCAGAGCCCTGGCCATATATATATATATATATATTTACTATGTGTGTGTATGTACATATATATATATATATATAAATATATATAATGTGTATATATATTAGGGGTGAGCGGTTCGGATTTCTGAAATCCGAGTCCCCCCGATCCGAGGCCGATCCGAATCAGGCTCGACTTTTCCCACCTGACTCGGATGTGAAATCGAGGCAAAACGTCATCATCCCGCCTTCCGGGTCTCGCGGGTTTTGGATTCTATATAAGGTACCTGCGTGGCTGTGGACAGTGAAGAGGGAGGGTGGGAGTTAGGGCTGGCTGGGCTGTGTAGTGTTGTGTTGTGCTGTGCTGCTGTTGTCCATATGGGGCTGTGTCCACTCATCCAAAGTCCATAGGGGCTGGCTGTGTTGTGCTGTGCTGCTGTTGTCCATAGGGGCTGTGTCCACTCCTCCAAAGTCCATAGGGGCTGGCTGTGTTGTGCTGTGCTGCTGTTGTCCATAGGGGCTATGTCCACTCCTCCAGAGTCCATAGGGGCTGGCTGGACTGTGTTGTGCAGTCAGTTGTCCATAGGGGCTGTGTCCACTCCAAAGTCGTGTGCAGTGTCCCAGTCCTAAAGGGGTGCTGTAGTGTTGTCCAGGGGGTGCTCTGTCCATCAGGGGTGCTCCCCCCAAGTGCAAAAGAAAAAAAAAAAAATTCTGTGTTTGTGAATTGTGTGCGCAGTAGCCGCACATGCATCAACAAAGTACTGCCAAGCGTGCTCCTGTGTCCCATAAGTAAAGGACCGGCTGGCTTGTCCGTTAAAGGGTGCTGTAACCCCCAAAGGGCACTCCAAACAAAATAAAAAAATACTTTTTTTGTGTTTGTGAATTGTGTGCGCAGTAGCCGCAGTGCATCAACAAAGTAGCGCCAAGCGTGCGCCTGTGTCATAGGTAAAGGGCCGGCTGGCTTGACCATTAAAGGGTGCTGTAACCCCCAAAGTGCACTCCAACAAAAATAAAACATTTTCTTCTGTGTTTGTGAATTGTCTGCACTGTATGTGCATCCTCAAAACAGCAGCGCCAAGCGTGCATCTGTCTGTTAAAGGGTGGTGTAAATCCCAAAGTGCACTCCACAAAGAGAGAAAAAATTTATATTTTTTCTGTCTTTGTGAATTGTGTGGGCTGTAGCTGTACGTGCATCAACAAAGGAGCAGCGCCAAGCGTGCGCCTGTGTCCCATAAGTAAAGTGCCGGCTGGCTCATTTCTTAAAGGGTGGTGTAACCCACAAAGTGCACTAGTCTCCAACAAAAATAAAAAATTATTTTCGGTGTTTGTGTGCGCCTTAGCCGCACGTATATATCAATATAACATAAATGGAGGACCAATCTTTCTCCGATTAAAAATAAAATAGAGAAAGATCAAGAACCACTTCCTCCTAGTGCTGAAGCTGCTGCCACTAGTCATGACATAGACGATAACATGCCATCAACGTCATCTGCCAAGGCCGATGCCCAATATCATAGTAGAGGGCACATACAATCCCAAATGACAAAGTTCAGGAAAATGACCTTGAAAAAAACATTTAAATCATCTGAAGAGAAACGTAAACTTGCCAATATGCCATTTACGACACGGAGTGGCAAGGAACGGCTAAGGTCTTTCCCTATGTTCATGACTAGTGGTTCAGCTTCACATGACGATGGAAGCCCTCCTCCCGCTAAAAAAAAATCAAACGAGTTAAGCTGGCAAAAGCACAGCGAAGAACTGTGCATTCTAAGAAGATATCACAAATCCCCAAGGAGAGTCCAAGTGTGGTGGTGGTTGCGATGCCTGACCTTGCACGCCCCCTGCAAGTGCTGAAAGGAGCACCCACAGTCCACTTGCTGATATGCAAATTGAAGATGTCACTGTTGAAGTACAACAGGATGAGGATACTGGTGTAGCTGGCGCTGAGGAGA